>JAVXUL010013849.1:0-12235 GCA_035590515.1 Trichilia minutiflora | reverse complement strand
TAAAAATTTAAAAATAAAAAAAGAAAAGAAATCGGGCCGGCCCGGAACCGGCCCGGAACAGTACCCGGCCCGGCCCGGCCCGTTACTGTTCATGCAACGGTTCCGGTCCGGTTCATTCAAACCAAAACCGTGGAACCGGCCCGGCCCCCTTCCGGTCCGGTCCGGTTCCGTTCTCTGCAAACCGTGGGCCCGGCCCGTTAGACAGCACTAATCAAAATGATTTAGGCCCTGAATTGGTTTTGAGAAAAGCTGCGAGTTCGATTGAATCAGGAATAAATCGAACTGGATGGTCTAATTGAATCGGATAGCTGTGCAAATTAGGTTAGAAATCGAGTCTAGACTAGTTCGAGTTGGTTTGGCTTGAATCAGACCGAACTATAAATGAATTGGGTCATTGTAAATCAAGTTTGGTTTAATAGGGTCCAAGTCAAACTAAACCAAACCAAATTGTTGATGAACCAATCGACACGTGTAATGCACGTGTTGATTGGTTCATCGATAACTTGGTTTGGTTCACTTTGACTTGGACCCTATTCAACCAAATACACGTGTCCTATGCATGGGCTCTATATGTCGTCAATCTTTAGGAGCTTGTTTTCTAGTTTTAGTCTTTTTTTACTGTTTTCGATGTCCATTTCTAGCAAATTTGATACCGTTAGATTCATCTTAAAGAGTAGAACACTATTGAGCCAAGAAACACTTGAAACAAATGTGAAAATTAATCGAAAAATAAAGAAAATGATCTGCCTCTTTAGACTTCTCTCTCTATAAACTTGACTTTAATATCACTATTGAATTCTGGTTACACCATTGTGAGATTGGTGGGTGCACATAAAGACGCCCAAATAACCAAGTTAGAATGTATATAAAATAATGAGTAAACTTGCTTCGTTTCTCTCTCTAGACCTTACAAGCAATTTTCAATGTGTTTCTGTGGTCTAAGTTGCCTTTATATATCCTATCAAAATGGTAGTTATTTCTTGGGCAGATGTAAGGTTTCATTCAAACATAATGCTTCATCAAACAAATATATCTATATGAACTATTGTATTTTTTGGCTGTGAATCCATTATATCTTTTCGTATATTAACATGGAAAGCTTCTCGCCAAAACTTCTAGAGCAAAGATGCTTTAGCAAGTAAGGTAAAACCCTTCTCAATAATATGCCTATGATTTTTTTTATGAGATGTATATAGACATGAGTATCTATAAAGAATATCATTTTCTTTTAGAAAAGTAACAAAAGAAATGAGTTCTCTCCTGCATCTAAGTGAAAAAACTTTAATGGATTCTTCAAGTTGTTTCCCTACTTGAAGCTTGAATTATTTAAACACTTTCGAAGTTATAGATTTCATTTTCAAAAGAGAGATTCAAGAGTATCTTCCATAATCATCAACAAAGCGCACCTAGTATCGATAATCATTCATTGAAACCAAAAAAGTAGGACCTTAAAGATTTGTATAAACCAAATCTAATGGACAAGATGATTTAATTTTAGTAATAGAAAAATGGCTTTTATGAATCTCTTCCTTTTGACAAACATTACCAAACTTAATAGATTCAACGAAAATGCAAAATTTACAAAATCAAACAATCACAACTATTAATATGTTAGTTATTGAAATATAATAATAATAACTCACAAAACAATAAATGATATAAAACAAAAATAAAAATAATACAATGATTTAATGAGATTCGATATAAATACCTACGTCTTCGAGTGTAATAGAAAATTCACTATTTTTAATTTTTATAAATATTACAAAACTTTTGGGCTATACTATAATTATTGAAAAATTAGGCTATTTTTTAAATATTTAAATATTAGAGCCTAATTAAAAAATATCTAAGATTATAGTTACGTTTTTAAATATCCAAAAGATGAAAGAAAAGTTATTTAAATTATAAGATCTTTTGTGAGAAAAACACAAATTCTTTTGTAAAAAAGCTAAAAGAGAGAAGACTACAGTATAATTTTTTCTTAACATTTAGTCTCCTTTTATATAAACCACAAGTTTCTCCCACAATATTCTCCTTTCTACACGGGACTAGTGATCAAAACTAATGAGTTATTTTAACAAATCTACACTTTAGCGAATTAGCTGATATGCACTAAAAAATTCTTTGTTTTCTCATATACTCTAGTAAAATTCTGCAACGCCTTCAAATGCACTAAATGATGTCATTAAACACTTAAGATATTAATCAAGTCAAACAATGATTGAATTTGATCGTTGTCATCACTTTAATTAACATATTTATGAGATTCTCAACAGTCTCAATCTTTTAAAGTTATGTCTTTTATTAATTATTGGGGTATTTTGTCGAGGTCCAGCCCAACAATTCAGGCCCATCTCTGTGTCCTTATCCAGGCCCACCAGGTGCACGTGCCAAGTAGGCTCCCTGATACGGTGTCGTCCCGAAAAACTAATTACATCACCTGAGGACATAGTTGAATTATCTCGGGCACTTTGCCTAAAGCGACCAGTTAGGAATTCTCCTTCGAGTTATTTGTTGGTGACTCGCACTCGGGTTTGGGGCCTTCGACAACAAGCCCTTCAGGATCGGAGAGTCGGACCAATATCCCGCTATACAACGTATGGACTCGCGGACACTCGGAACACTCCAGCCTCCATAGCGCTATCTTCTGACGACACCGAGGCTATAGCCTGCTGTACAATGGCCTCCCAAGAACCAGGGGATTTCATTCTTGGGAGGACAAGAAGTTTGACTCGGAGGAACGTACACTTGGGGTATCCGGGATGATGTGGTGAGGAACAGTGTCACAATTTTCCACGTCCCTTGATTTTACAATAGGTTATCCTGGTCACGTCAGCCATGCAGCAACACGTGTCCAAAGGTGCGCACTCTTAAGCTTCCAATATACAGCACCTGAAAATCAAAGGAGGGGGATTTCGCAATCAGATTGATTCGACCACATTGAGAAAAACCCACTGTGAGACATTCTTTTAACTTTTTAGTGAATCTATGCATTATACTCAGGGATAGAATATTCCATGCCATTCATACTCTTCATGCATTCTGGCTTGCTCACATGCACACTTATCTCACACACTAAGTAAAACCCTCTCTAACTTAAGCATCAGAGGGTTTTTGTCAGGAAACCAACTTTACCCCTGAGGTGTTCTGTGTGTTTTGCAGTCTCAAGCTCAAGGACAAGAAGTGAAAACCTGCTGGTGTCTGGAGTCGAGGACGAAGCCGATTTCTTGCATCAACAGTTGGCGCCGTCTGTGGGAAACAAATGAAAAGCCATCGAAGCACCATTTTCAGTAAAAATGGCCAATGTCAGAGGTTACACAACCAGGAGACACGTGACTGAATGCAAAAACGTAGAGGGAGTTTCTGTGGAAGCAACTACTGTTGTAGCGGGGGCTGAGAGCGTCCTACATGAGGTCCCGGAGCAAGGGAGCCCCCGATCAAATACCATCGAGATGTATGTATGTGAACCGGGCCATACAGGAGAAGTAGATGAAATAACTTGATTGCTGCAGCTGCTCCAAGACAGTGAGCAGCGACATGCAGAAAAGGATAGGCAAATGTAAATATTGGTTAGAGAGGTAACAAAGATGAAAATGATGATACAGACCAATACACAGGAGACAAGAATGCTGGATGAGACGGTGAAAAGTAGCTACCCTCGACCAAAGGCTGTGATGAGGGATGAAGAAGGAGCCAGAAAGTAACCCAAAGTCCGAAGGTATACAGCTGTAGAAAAAGGGAAGGA
Organism: Trichilia minutiflora; assembly: GCA_035590515.1. NCBI lineage: Eukaryota > Viridiplantae > Streptophyta > Magnoliopsida > Sapindales > Meliaceae > Trichilia > Trichilia minutiflora. The sequence goes on along the minus strand of JAVXUL010013849.1, from coordinate 8,487 downwards.
TAAGGTTGTGGAGGACCCCGTATGAAGGGGTAGGGATAAAAGACACATGCATGCCCCCCGTTGTTCATGAAAGGCATCATCCCGGGTCTGCGAGAGTATCCCGGAGCCCAGATACAGTCTAGGAGATACCTGGCGATGCTAACCCGCCTTCAAATAATACGAGAACGCTCTTGGGGCAGAGGTAGAGGTGGGAACGTAAGGCACCTGAATAAGAAAACTTACGTCAAGAGGAAGAACGGGGGATTGACACCAAGGACAGAGATGTAGAATCCTTGATAAGAAAGGTGATGGAAGAGATGGGTAAGGAGAAAGTGGGACCCCAAGTTGAACTGACTGAACCAGTTCTAGTGACTGGTCCCTATGCAAGGTCACCCTTCGCACCTAAACTATTGGGCCAGGCCTTGCCTTGCCCAAAAGGTTTAAAATGCCCCAGATTACTTAATTTTTTAGGAAGATTGACCCGTCGCTGCATATGAATTTCTTCCATAAGATGATGCTCGTCCAGGATTTGAGCGAAGAACAGATGTGTCACTTATTTCCCCTGATCCTGAAGGGGCAAGCTAGAAAGTGGTTCCTGGGCTAACCCGTGGGAGTATTCGGAGTTTTGAGCAGCTATACGAGGTGTTCACTACTGAGTTCAGGGGGGCAGACTTCAGTACCAAAACCCCGAGCTCATTGTTGCTACCTAACCAGGGAAATGGCGAAAATCTCAGGAGCTTCGCTAAAAGGTATCGTGAGGAAGTATTCGAACTGGGGGCTTACCATTATCCGTTGGCCCTGGAGGGGCTGAGACAGGGGCTCAAAATAGACAGTGCTTGGTACGCTTTTTGTAATTCCTCGGTGAGCACTTACGAGACGGCTCGGAGAAAGATACTTGATGAGATAGAGGTCAAAAACAGGTGATGCTCAAGATGAAAGAGTAAAAGCCCACAGGGGCTCCCCCAAGAGACAACAACCATTTCCAGAAACTCGACAACAAGAGGTGGAGAAATGATAGAAGGAGGTTTCCTGAAGCTAATCAGGGGAGGGACCGAGTCCTCGAGTATCACCAGGATGACAGAAGGAGAGAGGAGCAGTACCTCAGGAAGAGAAGATCTCCTTGGAGAGACAATCCGCAGCGGGTCGCCCAGATAGACAGACCGAGGCAAATGAAACAAGGGGAAGCGAAGAAGAAGTTTACTCCCTTAAACGCTCCCCTCTCACAAATCCTGGGAGAGGTGAGGAGACGAGGGATTGTGTTACTGGATCCCCATCTGATTGAACACAGACTCCCCAAAGAAGCGAGAGACGAATTCTGCGAGTTCCACCAAGACGTGGGACACTCAACGGAACAGTGCCATGAGCTACGGGATCAGATTGAAGTACTAGTCAGGAATAATTACCTGACTAAGTTTATAGCTCGTGAAGGTGAAGGGACCCAAGAACCAAAACAAGAGTAGCAGTCCTGACCCCCAGACCACAGAGGGGACTTGGCAGATGTACATAGACGGGACCTTGAATATACGAGAGGGAATCTCCAGCTACGATACCAAACGAGCTCCTGACGCAGAGGAGTGTGGCCCTCGAAGAAGACTTTGTTGCTGCCCTACAGGAGACCCCCGACCCAACCTGGATATGGGAGCTAAAACTGTATATCCAGCATGGAAAGTTCTTAAGTGATCAAAACAAGGCCAGAAAGATGATAAACCGAGCAGTCAGGTACGCTATTCTTAACACTGTACTGTATTAACGTGGATTTACTCTGTCATACTTGAATGATTGAGAACAGATGAGGCAGATAAAGTAATTGAAGAAATTCACAATGGAATTTGCGAAAGTCATGGAGGGGCTAGTTCATTAACATACAAAATTATCCGACGAGGATATTATTGGCCCACAATCCTTGTGGAGTAGAGCCACCCTCCAGCGTAACTGAGAAGAAGACTATCGCACTTGTGAAGGAGAGTATCATTTACCGCTTCAGGGTTTCACATGCATTATTCATTGATAATGGGTAACAGATTGACAACACCCAGTTCAAAGAGTTTTGCTCGGAGTCCTGCACCGATCTAAGGTTTGCTACCCTAACGCACCCACAAGTCGTTGGACAGGTTGAAGCTGCCAACAAGGTGATCAGAAAGGCAATCGACCTCCCGACCTTTCGGATACAGAACTACACATAAGGGATAAATGAGGCTAGCCGAAGATTGGGGTTAGATCTGTTAGACGAAAAGAGAGATGAGATCACGATTCGGGTATCCGCACACCAACAGAGGATAAGCCGACATTACAATCAAAAAGTTAGACCCCGAACCTTCTAGAGAAGAGTTCTTGTCCTCCAAAAGGTGACTCTTAACACCAAAGTTCCGGGTGAAGGGGTATTAGGAGCTAACTGGGAAGGGCTATACGAAGTCGTTCAAGTACTTGAACCAGGGCTTTACAAACTAAAGACCCCGAGCGGCACTCCAGCAAAAAAGCCGCAGAACGCAGACACTAAAAATTTATCATCTATGACCCGACCCTTTTGGCGACTGATCCCCCAATCCTGCGATCAACGTCGAGCCCATATACTCTACAGTGAATACGCGTCGAGCCCATCTACTCTGCAGTGAATACGCGTCGAGCCCATCTGTTTTACGGTGAATACACGTTGAGCCCCTCTCAAGTACTCTATTAGAGTCTGACTCCGATAATTAAAGCTAGCTCAATCTCTTATATGAGAAGACCTTAGGCCAATGAGACCACATTGTCTTCGAGCCAAGGATATTTATTATGGAACCATGTTGTTCTGATGCCGTACAAACCTGTTTGCCCGATGCATGGATTCTAGGACGGGTCATATTAGGGACAGGTCGTATCCGAAACCTGCTTGCCCGACGTATTGATTCTGGGACGGGTTATATCCCAAACCTGCTTGCCCTACGTATGGATTCCAGGACCCGCTTGCCCAATGTACTGATTTCGGGACGGGTCATATCCAGAGTGGGTCAACTATGCCTGCTTGCTTAATACATCGAATTCAGGATAGGCCATATAGATCTGTTTGCCTGATGTACATATTTTAGAACGGGTCATATGGACCTGCTTGCCTGATGTGTGAACTATGGGACAGGTCATACGTACCCCCTTCGCCCAATGAACATATTTCGGGCCTGAATCTCCTACCGGGACCAGATCATTCCAGAGAAGACCTTAGGCCAACGAGACTATATCATCTCCGAGCTAAAGATATTTGGTAGTCATAGAACTCTTCTGTTCCGAGGCCGGCTACCTGTTTCAATTTTTCTTTTGCAGATATCAGGGTACTTGAAAAAGATCGCATGCCACTACTTGGAAGAAGCTGGCTATCTGCGGTTTGTATATATTATATGGTTCTTTATTTTCATGATCGGGTTATCTAACAAACCAACTCGCATATATTTTCTTCTCTATAAATGTTCTCTTTTGCTTTAATACTAAATGAGGATAATATATTTGTTGAACCGAGCGGCAGTTTATCTGGTTGTATGTTAATCCGGGACAGACAATCTGAATATATTATCTGCGTATATTTCTCAATCATAAAATTTCTAAGTTATTTGTTCGGGGGAGATATCTGAATGTATTCGAGCCGTATACGTATACATTATTCCGAGCAGGATCCTTGATGAAATTTTCTATCCTTTATTTGGATATTTGGACGAACCCTTTATTTGGAGTCCTATATTCGGATGTTTTTCCTGAACGGATGAGCTCTTTATCGGGATATTTTCTGTCCTTTATTTGGATATTTTTCCCGAATGGACGAACCCTTTATTTGGAGTCCTATATTCGGATATTTTTTCCGAACGGATGAGCTCTTTATCGGGATATTTTCTGTCTTTTATTTGGATATTTTTCCTAAATGGACGAACCCTTTATTTGAAGTCCTATATTCGGATGTTTTCTCCGAATGAATGAGCTCTTTATCGGGATATTTTCAGTTCTTTATTTGAATATTTTCCTCGAATGGACGTATCCTTTATTTGGATATATCAAATTTTTTATAAATCCTTTATTCGGATGTTTTCCCCGAATAGGCGTATCCTTTATTTGGATATATACAGTTTTTTGTCCTTTATTCAGATGTTTTCCCCAAATGGACGGATCCTTTATTCGGATATGTCAAAATTCTCTAAGTCCTTTATTTGGACATATTCTCCAAGTCATCAAATCCTTTATTTGGATGTTCAGAAAATTGCCAAGTTATTTACTCGGATAGTTTTTACTCGGATAGTTATTCACTCGGATATCTTTTTATTCGGATATGTTTTTACTCAGATATATTCACTGAGCCAGGGATCCGTTCGGTCATCCTTGAGAAGCTGGATGCCTTTTTACTTCAGAAGATTTTTTAAGTATTGTACTCGGGGAGATATTATAAAGCGCATAATCCTGAATGAAAACAGGGGAGAACACATATATATGGAAATGGAAGTTTCATTAATTAGAGTATGTTATTACAGAATATCCGACCCATGTTATTACAGAATATTCGACCCTACTGGGTCTTATATGCATTTGAGGGGTCTTGAATGGCCAGATCTGTCTTTGCCTTCTCCAGCTGCTTCAAGGCAAAGATGTTCCCCTTCTCGGGTTTCTTGTATCATTCTACTCGTCTCGTCCCGCTGAGCGCCTGTTGCTTCATCTTATAGCATGCCTGCGATCAGAAAAAAACGTTAGTAATCGGGGTTTGCAAGTGCAAAATGAGAGGGAATCCGGTGAAGTTAGTGAGTAAGCTTGGGGATTGACTTGCAAGAGCAGCTGCACTCAAAAAAGGTTGTGCTCGGCGAAGTGGGCTAGGAAGATGAGGGGGTAAATAGTTGGCCTCGGTGTGGTCGGATACTTCCTGATTTTTCAATATCTCAGAAATCCAACTTTCCATGTTCTTTATATTTGGCCGAGTGCTTGTGAGATTGGCCATCCTTCCAACAAGGATCGCCATAAAGAGTGCAAGCAGGATGTCATGAGAAATGAAAACTCTGTCGAAGATACTGGGTTCCTCAGCTAGAAATAAGAGATTCATCAGCCGATCGAAAACAAAAGAACAGCAAAACTAGGAATGCAGAATGAATATTCTGGAGAATTTGGGAAGAATATCGAACAGAGGAAGTGACCATGGTTTTGTGACTTTGCTCGAAGAAGAGGAGGTATTTATAGGCGAGCCCAAGGAACCCCAACCATTGATTTTGGTTCAACAGATAGGAGAATGCCACATCATCCGAATGCAGAATGCCAAGGGTCATTTCTTTTCAAGATTTAAATAAGGTGGGACCCGTCCTAGCAGGCAATTATGACGACCTGATTATCGTGGCCTTGTAGGCTGACCTGGCAATAGAACGATGACACGTGCACTGACTATTGCTTTCCTAAGGGGATAACTGAGACGTAAAGTCAGTTATGCCAACCGAGCAGAAGTCGCACAGTTTTCAATTAAAACTTTATTTAATTAAAAATTAGGAGGGCTTAGTGTTGGGATATTTTATCGAGGCCTAGCCCAATGGTCCAGGCCCATCTTTGTGCCTTTATCCAGGCCCACCAGGTGCATATGCCAAGTAGGCTCTCTGATATGGTGTTATCCCGAGAAGCTAATTACATCACCCAGGGATATAATTGAATCACCTCGGACACTCCACCTAAAGCGACCAGTCAAGAGGTCCCCTTCAAGTTATTTGTTGGTGACTCACACTCGGATTCGGAGCCTTCGACAACAAGCCTTTCGGGATCAGGGAGTCAAACCAATATCCCGCTATACAACAGTATGGACTCGCGGACACTCGGAATATACCAGCCTCCACAGCGCTATCTTCTGGTGACACCAAGGCTACAACCTATTGTACAATGGCCTCTCGAGAACCAGGGGATTTCATTCTCGGGAGGACCGGAAGCTTCACTCGGAGGGACGTACACTCGGGGTCTCGAGGATGACGTGATGAGGAATAGTATCACAATTTCTCACGCCCCTTGGTTTTATAACAGGTTACCCTGGGTACGTCAGCTATGCAGCAACACGTGTCTAAAGGTGCGCACTCCTAAGCTTCCAATATACAGCACCCAAAAATCAAAGGAGGGGAATTTCGCAATCAGATTAATTCGATCACATTGAGAAAAACCCACTGTGAGACATTCTTTTAACTTTTCAGTGCATCTAGTCATCATACTCAGGGATAGAACATTCTATGCCATTCATACTCTTCATGCATTCTTGCTTGCTCGCATACACACTTATCTCACACACTAAGTAAAACCTTCTCTGACTTAAGCATCGGAGGGTTTTCGTCAGAAAATCGGTTTTACCCCTGAGGTGTTCTGTGTGTTTTGCAGTCTCAAACTCAAGGACAAGAAGTGAAAACCTGCTAGTACTCGAAGTCGAGGACGAAGCCGATTTCTTGTATCAACATTAATAATTTCTTATACAAAATAATATTTGACATCAATATACTTGGTGTGAACATAGAATACTGGATCCTTTGCTAAGTGAATAGTATTCTTCTTATTAGAAAAAGTAGTAATATTCATCTGACCAATTTCTAATTCTTCTAGCAATCCTTGTAAATAGCTTCTTTCATAACCTCTGTAACTATCATATACTTTGTCTCTATAATAAACAAAGCAATTATAGATTTTAAAGTAGATTTTCAACTCATTCGAGCTCTTGTAAGAGTAAATACATATCTAATAGCTGATTGATGCTTATCCAAATCATCAGTATAATCAAAATCAATATAATCAGTAGTACAATGACTAAGTGAATCATCCTGTTCATGAAAATAATTTCCACCCATCCTGGAGCTACGACCATCACATGGACCATGCAAAAAAGCTACTGAAGGATTTAAGCCAATAATATGAAAACTTTAAAATTTTAACAAGTTTAAAACATACACACACACACACACACATGTGTATATAAAACCATTCCTTTTTGCTATCTGAAAAGATAGTCATCTCTGGTCACCTCTAAATGTATCCATATATTGGTTTGTCGAAGACATTTCCTGTTTGTTAGTAGGGAGACAAATACAAGAATATAATACACTTGTTATAAGCTTCACTAAGCTTAAAATAATTTCCTACATTTAAAAAATTATCTTGCTAGATCAAGAATAAAGAAATGCAAAGAAATTAATTTTCTTTTATTTCTTCTTCTCTCTTTACTTAGAAAATATTTGAAGCAAACCAAAACCTTCCTCACCTCTTGCATGAAATTTTCATAAAATAACCCTTTAAGTGAATTTTATTTTGGTTTAATGTAGTCTTTACATTAACCTACAAGTGACTTGATATAGCAAGTAACAAGTTACATGTCATGTGTCAACTTATAATTGGTGGATTCTAAAATTTATAATATTCACCTAATTTATTTAAAAGATATTTTGTATTTATTAAATTTAATAAATAATTTAAATATAAAGAATTGATAGATTAAATCAATACCATTAATTTAATTATTAATTGGGTAAAATTAAATGATGTCATCTTGATTTAATATCCAACAAGACAAGATTTCACAAGATTTTGACACTTAGCAAAATCAAATAATATCATGTGTTTTAATATCTAGCAAGATAAGAATTCATAAGATCTTGACATTTGACAAAATCAAATGATGCTATGTGTAAAAAATAAATTTATTAGATATTTATTATCATAAAATAAAATATTATAATTTTAATATCTTTATTAGCCTTTTAATTGTCTGTAAATTATATTTACGGTATTTTAAAAATCATCGAAATATTTTTTTGAATTAACAGGGTGCTAGTGCGTTATTATCAAAAAATTTATTTTTTATTGATAAAGAGCAAATTGCATTTTAATCATTCTATTGAAGCAATTCAATGCGAAATATCATTAATTCTATCAATGATATTTATTATACCTATTATCAACTTATCAATTATTATATGTGATCTCCTAAATTTATTATGATCTAGATATGAGTTGATATGAATTTTTTAATATTATTTTAGTACAAATCCTTATAACTAAAATTTTTAATAATCATGAATGACCTCTAACAAGATATCATAATTCTTAAAATACAGAGATTATATTTTTAGATAAACCTATATAGTCGTACTTATATGTGATAAAATCTCTATGTTGTTGACTCTTGAGTGAGTGTGGATTATGATGTAATCAAATCCTTAACTCGATTACAAGAACAAAAACTCAATCATATATGGGATTTGTGTATTTACAGAACTAATTTTAAAAAATCGCGTAATCGAATAAGAGATTTGATCCTTATATATGACAGTCCTATCTAAGATCTCAAGTTTAAATATCTGAGCCAATAAATTTCTTATTTAACCATCACCTATCCTCATACAATAAAAACACATTACTATCAATCTTTTTTCATCATGTGTGACTAGCCTAATGTAATAAGGATAAATGAACAATCTGAAGTGGGGTTGAGGCCCTAAACCCTAGGATTTTTTCTAGGTTCCCTAAGCATGCATTAATGAAAATTTTCAACAATTG
>JAVXUL010013838.1:0-12235 GCA_035590515.1 Trichilia minutiflora | reverse complement strand
CTTTGTTTAAAATTAATTCATCATATATTCTACTTTTGCTATTGGACATTGGCTCGAACATAACCAATTTGACTCTTAAAAAAACACTCCCTGTAGATACGACACTTGGACTCACCAGACTATTCTACAACAAAACTACCTATACTTGGGTACATAATCTAATTGAGACCAATAATAAAACATGAGAAGTCCACTTACAACTCAGGGAGGGAATACACTCCCTAATTCTCCTCGTTTCTTGGCGAATCACGTGAGTACCTTGACCTCGAATCGTCGCCTAACCACACGCATAAAATATTATCAATATACATTCTAAAACACGAATGAGATTCAAATATGTGCAATGCATGCTAACCCCAAGTTTTTAACGTCGAACCGTTACGTGTAACTGTCTAAAATCCTCATTAGATGCCAAATTAACCAACCAAGGCTCACATGTTGACTAATATACAAAATTCTAACTTGTGAGCCCCATATACTCGTCGGAACAGTAATCAGAGTTACTGTTCATGTTTACCCAAAATCTCTAAAATCATAATTCTAACTTCCTACGACTTCTACGACTCCTCTGCAGCCCACATTGCGCATTAAAACTAAAATACGAATGATAAATCTAAGGAAATCGATACGAAACCCATACGAATAAAAATACATAAAAATATAAAATGAAGGTACAAACAAGTTAGAATCGAAGTTATGAACCTCGTGGTGTGGTCGGTTTGCTTCGATTTTACCTCTAACTCAAAAAACCCCAAATTCTCTTCTCGAAACCCTAGGTGCCCTTCCGCGAAATTGCACCTCTATCGTCAAATTGATGCTCTTAACATGATAGACGTGTGGAATGTGACTTGTCTACAAAGAGAAATCAAAATTTGGACAAAAATTCGGGTAAGGGCTGAGATGAACAAAGGAGAGAACGTGAGAGAGGAAGAGAAAGAAGAAAAAGGAGAAGAAAGGTGAAAAATTCAACCCCTGACCCCTATTTATAGAAAAAGGACAAAATTATCATTTTGCCCTTAAGTTTTCTTAAGGAAGAAGCTTCTAGAAGAGGGTAAAATTATTAATTCACGTCGATTCGATCGAACGAATCAAAGTTCATTCGAACGAATCACCCCCTTTGATCGAATGAATCCCTGGTTCGTTCGAACAAATCCTTCGATGTCTACAAAAGTCAGAGAGCTTTCAAATTATCAATCGAACGAATCCTCATTCGTTTGAACGAACCCACACTTCGATCAAACGAATGACTCCTTCGGTCAAACGAAGTCCAATTCGGTCGAACGAATCCTCCTATTCGTTCGAACGAATCTGAAGTCACAAATTTTTCAGAGAGTCCTCAAAATATCGATCAAAAAAATCATCCATTCGGTCGATCAAACCTGCCAAAATTTGAAATCTCACTTAAATACTCCCCAAATTTGAAAAATATCATTGGGGTCCCACTCAAAATAAACCTTACTTTTAATTACGTTGAGGTTCCTGCGTTTACGATCCTAAAACTCTATCTTAGCCAATCAAATTCTCAATCTAAGTTACGAAAATATGCTCACACGCACACAGGGTATGAGATGAATGCAAATGTACGAACAGTAAAAATAGAAAATGATCGTTATGCCTTTGAGATCTAAGCACAGAACTCATAATGTCAGATTGATATGTGGCTTTAGAATTTTAATTTGAATACTCAAAATTCAAAATCTTTAGAAAAAAATGAGAAAATAAAGAAAAAATATTGATTTTACACTACCTCGACTTTCCACCACATCAGAGCAAGATTAGTTTTATTATTTCTAACTTATGCGTAATATAAATAAGTGCTAGTAAATAAATTCAAGGTTTGAGGCCACTTCAACTCATTTGAATATTAAAAGATTCAGAGACTATGTACACGAAATAATTAAATGTTGTTTCGACTTTTGAAAAAGAAAATGTATAGAATTCTAAGAAGTAATATTTATGATCACATTTGAATGAGTAAGTTATTGAAATTTAATCATCTGTGAGTCAATTTACAAAGTTTTTAATTAATTTATTTTTATGGTATTATTTTATATAATAGTTAATAAATTTAATGTTAAAATAGCTGAATTAGTCACACCATATAAAATATGGATGAAAACCAAATAGAGTTTGAGATAATAGGCCCATATTTTTGTTCCTAAACCTTTAAGGGATAAAATTAGTACTAAAGCATGGGGATACAAATTCATTGATTATGTTGTAAAACAAAAGTGGTTATCAATTTTATAATTTAGATAACGGTCTTATAGAAAATAGAGATGCTATGTTTATAAAAACTATTGACACAGTTATTTCTAAAAAGTAACTTAAGCTGCTTAATGAATATAAGATCTCTATCACTTCATCGTAACTTATAAATGATCCTACTATAGACGTAAAAGATATTGTAAATCTTATGATTTTTGTATAATATAATAAATATGTGCAAGTTAGTGGGAGAAAAAGAAAAAGAAAACCATTTTAATAGTTGAAAGATCATTATATATTTATCATTGATGAAGAAAATCAACTAAGTGATGATCTCAAAACTTATAATGATGCTATAAGACAATTTGATTTCAAAAAATGACAATTAGCCATGAAAGATGAATTGGAATCTATTGAGAAGAATGGATTTTGGGAATTAGCTGATTTACCTAAAGAAAGAAAACCCGTTGAATGTAAATGGATATTACAAAATTAAAAGTTGATAGAAGTTTAAATAGATATGCTTAGAATAGGCTTTATGGATACTTATTCACTAGTTATCAAATTGACATCCATTTGAATTATTATAAAAATTATTCCATGATGAAGGTTCAGATGTGAGATCAAGTCATAGTAGGTCAAGGTGTGATCAGAATTATAATGGAGGCTTAGGTGTTGGGTCGAGTCACAATTGAAATATAGTACTTGGGCTAGTATAGTTAAGTATAAAAAGTTACATTTTGACTATTAGTTATATGTTTTGGCCTAATGGTTAGTACTCAATTAATTGGATATGAAGATAGCATTTTTAAATAGTGATTAAAGGAAGACATTTACATATCAGAGCCAAAGGGTTTTCTAGTTAAAAGAGATGAAGACAAAGTTTATAAATTTAAGAAGTTGTCTAGATAATGGTTTTTAAAATTCCATCAAGTAATTCTGAATTTGGGTTACAAAATAAATCCATTGGATCATTATATTTATAGTTAGAAATGTCAAGATGAAATATCTATACTTTTATTATATGTAGATGATTTTTTATTGGCTAATAATAGTATAGATATAATTAATAAAATAAATTCATAACTTGATATGAAGTTCGATAGAAAAGATATGGATGAAGTATCTTATATTCTAGGAATTAGAATTATCAAGGATAGAAAATTAAAAATGCTATATATAGATCCAAAAACTTATCTAGAGAAAATATTTAAACAGTTTAATATGAAAAATTATAAATTGGTTAGTACACCCACATATAAGTCAATTATTTTGAGTAAAAAGTTATGCACAGACTATAGGGAGTCTAATATATGCAATAACTAGTATAAGATCAAACATATCACATGAAATAAAAATGGTAAGTAGATATCAATTAAATCTAGGAAGCGATCATTAACAAGTAGTCAAAAGAATTATAAGATATTTGAAAGGAATTAAAAGGCATAAAACTTTGCTTTGGTTTACATGATTTATCACTTGTTGGATATTGTGATGTAAATTTTACAAGTGATTTGGATGATAAAAAATCAACAAGTAAAAATATGTTTTATGGTGGAATAGTAGTTTCCTATTTAAGAAAGAAATAATATTGTGTTACCAAGTCTATCATAAATACAGAATATATCTTAAGTAGTACAATAGATAGCATAGTTATGTAGGTAGTACAGCTATATGAACTAAAAGACATGTTGATAATTTGCAATTAGATTTATCTAAAGTATTTATAGATATATTCTATGACATGATAATGATTTGCTATCTATTTGATTAAAAGCAGAGGAAAAAGTTTAGAAGAAGGGGTGAAATTAAAATCTACTATGTCTCTTTGGAAGAGATGATAGTTGATCCTATAATCAAGAGATTGTCTATAGAGGAATTCAGAGAGTATATAACTACTATAAGTTTGAGAATCATCTAGATGTATAGTTAACATACGAAAAAAGAAATCATTTATTTAGTATCAATAACGCTTGAGAAAACAATGATACAACTCTATTTAATTCATTGTGAATATTAGTCAGAGGAAAGATAAAAGATCTATAACGAGGTTAACAAGGGTTATAATAAATAATATTAGATGCAAAAATTTGTATAAAAATATCAAGATAAATTTATGTAATATTTGGCTCTTATTGTGTACAAGTTGCCATGAAAATTAAGTATGAACGGAATTTTTCTTAGTTTCGGTTTTGATGCTATTTTTCTTTTGTAAAATGTGTATATCATCATTTTTATGGTTTAGTTATGATATAGTAATAATAATTGATTGTGTTCATAGGATATTTAATCATCGAAAGTAAACCTGATCACTTTGATTAAGTCGAAGATTGAAAGGATATGATTAAAGTGAGGTAACTATAGGATTGTGTTCTTTAGTGAAAGAATACATCAATGGTGAAAAGACACAATTAAGAAAAGATAAAATTGTTAGTATGAATAATTACGTTAAATCGTCAATTTTATTTGATTATAAATAGACGAGTAAAGATAAAAAAGAAAGTATAAAAAATGCATAAAAACATGCAATGGAAAACTAAGTTTTAAAGAGAAAAACTTAAAAATTTTATAGAATTTTTTGTAGCACCTTCTACTTTTAAATTTTGAATGTTCTTACATATACTAGTTTTATAACAATGGTTACGATTTTCAACAAAAATATGCCCTTGCAAGTGTAATAGTATTATATTTTAAAATAGTAATAAAATTTATAAATAATTTTTCTAATTTTCTTCTCATTTTTTCAATTGCCTGGACCTTTTTCTCTAGGCATGGCAGGAATACCATGGATAATAGTTTCAGAGGTGAGTGAACTGTATAAACATTCTGATTTGCTTTTAATTTCTCCGTTAGATAAATAAAAGTTGTCAAAATTATAATAGAATATTTAAGTACTACAATGTTTCTTTCTTTCTTTTTTTTTTTTCTTTTAATATGCATATATTTATTCATTTGTTTCAGATATTTCCAATAAATGTAAAGGTTTCAACTGGAAGTCTTTGCAACTTGATACAATGGATTTTTCTTTGAATGGAGATCCGTAAGGTAATAAATTATTAATACTTCCTTCTTTTTGTTTCTCTTTTGTATAATTAATCTGTTTATTACTTCAATGAGCTTTTTTCAGGAATATTCTTTACATATTCGGGCATTTCTAGTTTGGACTCTTGTTTATTTCAAACCTGGAGTCTGTGACTAGGAACGAACACTTTGAAGAAATACAAGCATCAATTACACAAAATGGAACCTAGGAAGAATTAATGAATTAATAATAGCAATAGCTAAACTATGCAATAATAATAATTTTTAATTTGCTCTTCTACTAAGGGCCCTCCAATAATGGGCTCGGTTTAATAATTAATATTATAAATTTTAAGTAATAACTACTATAAAATTAGACATAATTTTCAGGTAAAGTGAAAGTTAATGGATACTTGATAAAAATTAACTTCCCAATCAGAGTTGATGAATATTCGGTAAGGTAGTTGTAGACCAAAATTAACTTGACAAAACTTTTTCTTTTTTAATTTTGAAGAAAATTGAGCTCTAAACAAGCTTCCAGAAACAATTTTGTTTAATTCTGTTACTTTCTGGGCACATTATAAAATTTGAATTTATAGTAATATATTAATGGATTATATATATAGATAGATAGATATAGATATAGATATATATTTGTTAAATAATTTAATTTTCATATTAAACGTTTAATTTTCAAGTAAGTGGTTTAAATTTTAGGATTAAGAACAATTGATGTAACAATTTATCAGTATTGTAACCAATTCCTATAAATTAAATAATTCGAAAGGAAAATATTATTAATCACAAAGAGTGGCAGAACCTATGGACAACTTTAGTGAAGTGGGTGAACCAAAAATTTCCTATTATTGCAAATAATTGTGAAACTTCATCAAGATATTCATCTTCCACTTAATATACATATATCAATAACGTTAGAATATATATTGTTTTACATAAACCTTTTTATAAATTAATATAATTATATAGTTCATATAGTCATAAAATTATTATTTTCTAAGTGTTACTTGTATATAGACGTACTCATATTTTACTATTAACACATATTTTAAATATATATAAATTATCATATTAATTTGTATATAAAGCATTTCGATAATTTATATAAAAAATTTATATCTTTATATTATTTGTTTATTTTTTTAATTGAGTATGTTTATCGCTCTCTGCACATCAGCTAAAAAATATGGGAAATCTCTCATTTTCTTGTATTGGTATAACATAAAGATTATTTTAAAATATAAGTCACAGTCAGACATCCAAATTCGTTCATATCTTTAAGTTTCAAAAATTTTTCAAATTCATTCCAAATCCAAGAAAAAATTAAAATTAGGTAGCCGTCCACTTCAATTTTATCATTGATTAATTGGGACTGAATTTTGATGAAGATTTCTAGTCATCCTTCTATGTATTTTAGAGAAGAAAAAGAAATAAAGTCAGAACTTAACGATGAATTTTAAGAAATCATTTCCTTTTTTGGTCTGATTTCCATTTTCCACCCAAGCTATGCTCAGCAAACTTCATTTGATTGGAAATTTATAATAACTAATTCGTTTATCACTGTAGGAAGCAATGAAGTTTGAAAAGAGAAGCCTCATAAAATTTTAAAAAATTGAAAACGTATTGGATAAGTTGCGTATACATGGAAGAAATGAAAATTTATATAAATTAATTTATCACTAAAATAAATAGTAATAATGTTTGATGTTTATTCACTAACCACTCTATTAATTATATCATGATGACATATCAATTTTTAATTTTGTATAATTAGAACATATTCTAAGTATTTAAAATAAATTAATGTCTAATTTTAGTTATTCTTTGGTTTTACATGTATTTTTGTAGGCATAAAATATTCTACTGACTGAATTTAAGGACTGATTTATTATTTAGTCAAAATTTAGATATTAAATTGTTGTTATCCCATAAAATTTATAATAAATTCTCCATAATCACGAAAGAGTAGAAAGGAAATCCCATTCACATACCATATTATTCTAAGACAAGATCGTTGGTGGGTAAAAGATTATCCAATTGAGAGAGAGCTCAGGAAATTTCAATTGGAGAGCGATAGAATCAATGGAAGAAGGACTAATCCAAGCAACTTTGCTTGAACAAAAGACTGGAACGAATGCCATTACCAATGCCACCTGTGACGGCTCAGACACAGCATGGACGCCACCGAGAAATTCCTCCGCAACAGCAATTGCTGTTTGCAGCACCTTGGTGTCTAGCTGTGGCTCTTTCTGCTATGGAATAGCTGTAAGTTCAACGCAATTAAACATGAATTCAACTACTATTTGGAAACAAACGCATTTTTTCTTATTTGTGTGACGTATAGGAAGTTATTTTCTGACAATCATCCATGTACATTCAAAACCTTTTCTGCGTAACATCAACAGTTGTTTGAATCAATGGAGGTAAGGGAATAACTTGTGATAGGTTGAGCATTTCTCGTTAACCTAAAAGAAAACTAACCCCTAAAACTAATTAACTCATATTTTATCCGGAATAATGCTATTTATTCTAAAATTTTCATTTCAAAATATATTTCAAACGACGTAGCACATACATTTATTAAATAATAAAAAATACAATAAATAGTTTTAAAAATTATAAAAATTTATCATCCAATAATACATGTCAACTCATTTCCCAACTTTTTTGAAAATATTTTAGGGTGAAAATTTTGGAATAAATAGTATTACTCTTTCATATGATGTACAACATCACACATGGTACAACAAATATGGAATGTTTTCATTAAATTTTATCAATATGCTGAGTGAAAAACTTTTGGGGTAAAGACAATACAATCATAAACAATCAGCCACATAACTGTTACTTATATGTTTACAATAAAGTTTAAAATCATTATAAATAAAAAGCATATACTTTGATCCATAGTTGTTCAGTTGAGATGACATGAAACTAATAATCTTATAACAACACATGATATAAGTCGCATTGGCTCTATTAGGGGTAATTCGAATAGTAAAAATTAAAGCTTAATTTTGTTATATAATTTGAGTTTCAATAGTAAGTAAAATTTATTATTTTGTATATAATAAGTAATTTCACCAACTGTGGTCTAATAATAGGATAAGTTGGACGATTATTTAGTGTCAGTCCCATATTTAAATTCCAAAAATTATACTTTGTTAAAGTATTAAGGATGGGGTTTATATTTTATTAGCTCTATTTTTATTTCTTTGGGTGATTTTTGGATAGGCTGACTATCATATAAAATGAGGTATTTGATCTCTTATTTAACTGAATGTCATGAATTGAGCGGATAGGTTTGCGTTTTTTTATTAAAAAAAAATGATCTCTTATTTTTATCTGAATTTAAAAAAAAAAAAATCCTATTCAGATTTGAATTTATTGGAAGTCCAACTAAACTCAAAATTATATGAAGTGTAAGTTGGGCCCAAATGGTTACTTGCTGTTGTTTTGCCCAATCCAACTTTTGTTTGGGCCTATCAACATCTCGAGTTGGATCACTTCTTATCAAAAAGACTCTCTGTTTTAGAAAACACCAGCCGTAGGATCTGGTGACTTTGATTGAATTAGTGTGTGTTTTTCATTTATTATTTTTTCTTATTTTGCAGACGGGCTACTCGTCACCAGCAGAGTCTGGCATCATGGAAGACATGGGCCTCTCGCTAGCAGCTGTTAGTATCAATTCTTTGAACAAATTATTCCTTCTTATATAAATATATCTTTCATGATTGAGCAATCCATGTAAAAGACACATTTGGAAGGTAGCAAAAAGCTGCTGAGCTTTTAATTAAAATTAAGCATAACGAAAACAGATACAAATATAATTTAAAATTTTTTAAACCAAATAACTTTATTAGCTTTATGCATTAAGGATTTGATTGATTTTCTTGTTTCTTTCCATGCTTGCGTCATTGTGCCAGCAGTATTCATTTTTTGGTTCGATAATGACGATTGGAGGAATGATAGGTGCAATATTAAGTGGAAAGATAGCAGATATATTTGGTAGGAGAAATGTAAGTTTTTCTACTCAAGTCTTTTAATTATGTTTCTCTTAATCCTGGTCTGAAAGTTTTAAGTCTTCTTCTTAATTAACCTTGTTAAAACCTGAAGCAGGCAATGGGTCTCTCTGCTATACTTAGCACCATGGGCTGGCTTGCCATATCATTTGCCAAGGTTTTTTCTGTTCATCTGAAGGATTAATATATGTTCCAAAATTTGTTTTTCGATTGAATGATTATGAAATTGATATTTAATTCTTGTGCAAGAGTGCTTTGTGGCTGGATTTGGGAAGACTGTTTGTAGGAGTAGGAGTTTCTATTATTGCTTATGTGGTACGTGTACAATTATTTGCACATTTAATTTTTTCGATGTTAAAATATCTCTCAACCTTTTTGTGCTCAGCGAGTTCTAAACTGGAGGCTGCTGCCTAACACTTTATTAGATAGAAAATTTGTAGGATGTAATAATTGCATTCTTCCTGACAAAACAGGTACCAGTATATATTGCAGAAATTGTACCGAAAGATATTCGTGGAGTATTCACAGCGTTCCATCCGGTGATATTTCATCATGATTGCTAAATTGGATTAGTTAACATGCTTCTGAGTATAATTTTTGAATTTTTCTAGTGTACAGTTGATGATAACATTTGGATTTTCACTTGTATATTTCATTGGAAATCTCATTTCCTGGCGTACCTTGGCTCTAGTTGGTAACTTTCTCGACTTTATTTTGTTCATTTCATCTAACATTAGTTCAGCTAAAGCCATTTCTTTTCGTATTTTTATCAGGTGCTATTCCATGTATACTGCAGCTTATAGGTTTATTTTTTATTCCCGAGTCTCCTCGATGGCTGGTAAGTCAAACTTAGCTCATTGTTTGATATGAATTTAAATTGTTGTGATAAGACAAATTTGAGGGGTTTTCGTTCTTCCATTCCGAAACTTGGTGAGATGTTGTAACCTTTAGTCATAACTGCTATTGAATGAAACCATATTCTGTCAAATATAAGTGTGCGGGTAATTAGTTTCTAGAGTTGAATACTGGGTGCAAATAAGAAGTAAAATTTTTGCAGCTAAAAGTTGGTAGAGAAAAAGAGTTTGAAACTGCTCTGCAGCACATCAGGGGAAAGAATGCCGATATTTCTGATGAAGCAGCTGATATTAGAGTATAATTCCTACTTCATATTTTTAATACAGTTTAATTAGAGGAAATTGTAAGCAATATTTTTCCATTGATTGGCTTGTAGGATCACATTGAAACCTCTCAACAAATCTCAGGAGCTAGAATTTTTAACTTGTTCCAAAGGAGATATGCAAATGCACTCATTGTAAGCCATATAAATGAATCTGTAACTTTCCATTACATTTTGTTCCTAATTTTTCAATGGACTACCGAAATCCTTTTAGATTGGAGTTGGCCTCATTTTGCTACAACAACTGGGAGGTAACAGTGCATTGGGATATTATGCCAGCTCCATATTTGAACAAGCTGGTAATTTTGTCCTTCAGTATTTTCTCATATCCAATTACTTCAGAAAGAAAACAACAGGAAAATGATAATACCAATACCTGGTTTGCAACAGGTGTTTCCTCTAGTGTTGGAAGTACAGGAATAGCCATTATAGAGGTACTATTTGGACTCTTATTATGTTAATTCAATATTAATTCTGCTCAATGAATTCCTTTGGTCTATAGATTTTTCACTTTTCTTTCTCCAGATTCCTGCAGCTATTACTGGTGTGTTATTGATGGATAAAGCTGGAAGAAGACCACTTCTCATGGTAATTAGAACATCAAAGAATTCGTTTTAAGCATTTGCTTTCGTTGATCAACAAGAAAAATAACAATGGCCACTGAAATTTGCAGATTTCAGCTGCTGGAATGGGATTTTGTTGCTTCCTTATTGGATTGTCATACTGCTTCAAGGTCTTAATCAAATTCCAAAATTTTAAGATATACCCTTTTTATGATTTGTTTTGTTATTTGAATAAATTATCGAGTATTTAATTTTCATGAGCAGGAAGTCAAGAATCTGAATGGGGCCACTCCTTCTTTGGCTCTTGTTGGCTTCTTGGTAATTGCCTCCTGCTGATTTTTTTTATAGTGGTTACTTAGCTTAAAGTTTATACCAAGTTGTAATTGCTGCCTTTTGCTTGTCGACAAATTTCTACTTCATCCAGGGGTGTGCTGTATTTAACTCTATAGGCATGGCAGGAATACCATTCGTTATAATGTCAGAGGTAAATAACTTCTCAGATATATGTGGAGGTTATGACTTAGTGATTATTTATGATTCATTCAAGGTTGTATGTATTTCTATTTCAGATATTTCCTATAAATGTCAAGGCCTTAGCTGGAAGTTTGGTAATTTTAGTAAGCTGGTCATCCTCCTGGATTGTCACTTATGCTTTCAACTTCATGATGCAATGGAGCTCACCAGGTGAGATGCGTGCAATTGCACACACCCACTGATACACAAATTTACTCAGAGAAATTGATTGGTGGTGTTGAACATTTGATTTTTCTTACTTGAAAACTGCAGGAACATTTTTCATTTTTGCAGGCGTTTGCTTTCTAACTGTACTGTTCATTGCAAAGATGGTTCCAGAGACTAAAGGACGAACACTTGAAGAAATACAGGACTTGATTAGGACTTCTTTTCTCCAATGGGATTAAAAGTCGAACTCGATATATGATAAAAAAAAATTATATTGTGATCATTTGAGAGATCCTCCTGTTTTATGTGATATCAAACATGCAACAGTTATCTTTAAAGTATGTGAAGTAAACCGTTAACACAAACATATACTAAGCATATCAAATGTGTGATACTTGGATACATAAAAGTTGTTCTAGTCAATTATGTGAAAAAAAAATATTAATATTCTCTTAGTGGAGTGCAAACTGTTAACTTTTGAATTGAAAGAGAATTGATTTGAATCACCTCCCTTATTCCTCTGTTTTCATTGAATAAATAGATGG
>JAVXUL010013807.1:0-12236 GCA_035590515.1 Trichilia minutiflora | reverse complement strand
AAGAAAATACTCATTTTATTACTCATAAGATTTACAAGAGTTTTACAAAGTTACAATCACTGATTACATCATGATTGACTTTTAGGACATACAACTCTTTCAATAAGCATGTCATTGAGATTGATTTGACACTCTTAGCTTGAGTATATATACTATTAAAATTCTGGTGTGAAGCATTTTGCTACTCCACCTTCCAATAAATAGAATGGCCTTTCAAACCTTGAATAAACTCACTCCTTTCTAAAGACTCTATAAAGCCAAACTTGATCTATCTCTTTTAAAAGTCTTTGGATGTGAACTTTACCTTTATCACAGGCCCTATAGGAAATATAAACTTTATTTTCATTCCTCTATTTGTGTCATGCTCGAGTTAAGCACATATCACAAAAGTTATCTATCTTTACATAATTCTGGAAGAGTTTTCATTTCTAGGCATGTGAAGTTTAATGAATCAAAATTTTCTTTTGAATCAAGAAAATTTCTATCATTGACAACTTCTGTTCCCATGTTTACAAAAAACAATGAAATATAATTTCAATTTCTATCTCTTCCATCCATCAGAATTGGTGAGTTTGATACAGCAAAAGCAGCTGACTGAGAACAACTCTTCAAGCCCAGGATCTTCAAGCACATCTCCTTTAAGACCGAGAACTAATCTAAGCTCTTCCTAGCTTGATTATACTGTACAAACTTAAGCGTTTTTCAACTAATATCCTGAATCTACCATAGTTTTTCTTAAACCATTTCCTTTTACTATATGACCACCAGATCCAAATCTGGTATTTATAAATCCAAAATGTATATTGCACTAACCACACCTGTCAATACTGAAATAGCTTTAAAGAATTCACAGTAAAGAGAGGCAATTGAAGATGAGTTTAATGCACTACAAAAAAACAATACCTAGGTTCTAGTACCATACAAGCCATAATATCAATTGGTGGGAAACAAGTGAATCTTCAAGGTAAAAGGAGATCCAAATGGGGATAATTTAGGTTGAAAGTTAAACTAGTAGCCAAGTGTTTTCTCGAAACTCAGTGCCCTGATTTTGAGACTTTTAGCTCTGTAGTAAAGGCTGCAACTGTTAGAATTGCTTTGATAGTGGTAGTGGTAAATGATTAGAATATTAGACATATAGATATGAACTATGCCTTCTTAAATGGTCAATAATCATTCAACAAAAGTAGATCGAAAGCATTAAACACAATCCCAAATAGATTTGAGAAAAACTTCATTAATAACAATAATAGTGTTCAAATAAAGTTCACAAGAGCTTCAAATATCTCCTAAGCATAAGACTCTAGCCATTCATATTATACAACATGAAAATAAGAAATAAAAAAAAATGTGAACATTGTTTTCAGCGAGAAAAATAAAAAGAATAAGCAAACTTTGAAGAATCTGCTTCCCCATTACAAAGTTATTGTCCTCTTGCGTAATCCTTAAGATATCTCTTGTTTCTTGTTGTTTCTCTCTTTAAATTGATTTAGACACTTTATCTCCATGAATTATGGCAACTGTCTCCTCCTTTTGCACAAACCCCTATTTATCCCATTTATAAGAAATGATTTTAAGACACCTAATGTTAGAATTTTCACAGCGGGATTTTCTCATTGCAAGGAGAGTGCCTTTTGAAACTGGGCTGCAACAGGCATTGAAATGAAGATTTTTGCGTTTTTTGTTTTGCTGTTTGAGATCTCCAAAATTTCTTTTGAGTTTTGTTGCAGCAGAAAAATTCTGTTACATTAGACTTTTAAGTTCTTAAGCCCTTTTACAAGCATTTTTTTGCCACGATTTACGGAGCATTCGCTCCTGTGATTTACACATACTCGAAACACTAAAAAAAACACGTAAAACAATATAGATTTGCCACAAAACTAAAAAAATATTAAGTAAAGATAACTTGATAAAAATTAAAGTTATCTATAAATCAAACCTAAGGTTGACATTATAAATACACTAATCACCAACAGAAATAGATTTTTCATCACTTCCTCCTGGATGAACAATCAATTTTTTACAGATGAACTTAGATAATACACTAAAAACCAACTAAATATTTTCAATTTTTTGGTGCCTTAAAAGGTCACATGGGTTTGCTCAGTTTCCTCTCATATTTATCCAATAATTTATGGTGGAAAAACCAACCTTTTTTGTGCTATTGAAGTCATGGTTCATACAATCAAAGATCCCACTTGCTGCCTCAAAACAGATGCCACACACGTCATAAGATGATTGAGATTGAGAATGAAGAGTAACAAATCCATGTGCTGCTTATCTGGGGCAAAAAATGCAATATGGAAGATGATATCAGAATTGAGGGGCCACACAGATTGGAAATTCTATATTTCAAACCGACCATTGTCATACATCTTTGTTATTTTCTTTATTCTCTGCTCTTGTTCCCAGATGACATGCCAGTAGTACAGTCCTGAAAGGAATGAAGATGACCAATGTTTGTGTGCAGGTAGGTGAATAGTACAAATTACAGAACATGAACATATTAATCTTAACTGCTGGATTGCGGCATATAAAACATTAATAAATGTAGCTTGAGGCCTTTTTCCTGTACTTGTTAGAAAGTTGTATTTGGAGGTGAAAATTTGGAATCAAAATTGGAATGCGGAGCATTATTGTTTGAAAAAATATATTTTTTCCTATACTGCAATCTATATACGAACACAAATTAAATTAGAGATCTTGGATTAACTAAATTTTTTTCTCAAGAATAGTGGGAGTGGGATTCAATCTCTTGACCAATCTACTAAGCTATACGTAAAAATGTAAACTCGAAATCCGTAGGATTCATTTGTTAAAATATAATTAAGCAACAATTAAAAGATGCTTTCGATATTAAAATTGCATCAAACTAGCATGTTACTAATTTATTCCAAAATTTCTTCCAACTATAAGATTATGTGATTTGAATGCTTGATTAGGACCGCAAACTACCCATGTGAGTGGTATATTTACATCCTTGTCATGATCACTTTATGTGATTTATTTTTCATGCCCAGCACTTTTAATAGAGAATAATGGAAACAAAAGGTAATTTCATGATCATGACAAGGACGGTATTATCTTTCAGTTCACGTAGATTATAATTTAGATAAGAGTAGATAGCTATCAGCTCTTTAATAACCAATTAATGAGTATCATTAAAATATGATAGTTTCCACTAAAATTTTTTCACAAAGCTTTTCAAAAAATATTAACCACGTTTCGATAGAAGATCACATCATCAGTGAATTTGTAGAATTACTTCACCAGGTTTAGTTTCCAGGATGAAATCTATAAAGTTGAAACTCCATCAACAAGCTCAAAATCAGGAAGCATCTCAGATTCTCAATAAAAGAATAGCTAACAATAATAATAATGATAATAATAATAATAAACATTGTTTCAATTTATCCTTTGAAGGGAGAGAATTTTCTGTTTCTCTACCACTTACATGGTGGAAAAGGTTTTTGCACATGGTCTTTATTCAGATTCTTTAATGCATGATTTTCTGCATTAAAGTTTTGCTAGCATGGATTCACAGTATGATTTTCTTCGATGTCAATGCATGACTTTCTGCATAAGCAATGTAAGTTCAATACTTTTCAGAATTTGTGCTATGTTTTTTTTTTCTCTGTTCTATGCTTTAACCGCAAACCCCTCTCCGTGACTAGGTTTTCTGAGGCTTGTAAATGCTTTAATTTGTGGATCTATTATTGCTTCAATAATTTAGAGTTTTATCTGCAGATCGAAGTTGATGTGTTCCTTTTATTTTTTTCTGTTTTTCTATCAAATAGAAAATAGAAATCTAAATGCTGCATTTGGTTAGTTTTCATTTTTTTCGAAAAAAATTGTCAATTTGGGAATATCTACTAGTCACCAAAGTTTTGTCAGCATGTATTCACAATATGATAATTTTAAATATACAAAATAGCATGCTAATTAATAACATTATAATCATCTATTTTATATAATTTATTCTTTTACTCTTGTAAAAATATAAAATATCTGATAATTATATTACAATATTATCATATTAATTAGTTTAATTATATCATTGAGCTTGTATAAGAATTTGCATATGCACGTAGTTATTGTATGATATATGCTAAAATAATATATATAATTATCATATCAGTTTATATAAAACTTTTATCTTTAGTAGTATTTATTAATTCTTAATAAAATATTTAAACTTATATCAACTTTTCAGTTTGGATAAATTTACTCCACTCTTCAATTTCTACCCATATATATACATATCTATATATATATATTTCAAAAGAAGTTGGATAAATTTATATTCCTTCATCGTGGTAAAGGAATATATAGTACTTGTGAATTAATTGTTCCAGTGACGAAGAAGTGAGTGAAGCTTGAAGAATTATCTCGTGCTTTGTTTATAGTCTCGTCATGAAGAGTACTGGAATGCCATATTTTTATAGTAGACATATAGTCAGCATGCAGAATTTGCTCCTCGATCGAAAGTTATGATCACATGGCTTTGCTCATCTGGCTCCATCAACATTAATATTCTTTTTTTCTTTTTCCCTTTTAAATATTTCTTTCCTTCGACTTAAATTCACAGACCCTACTTTGCAGCAATTTCTGCCTCAAGATAGATACCACACAACATAATTCCAATATATATATGCATATATAGTGGGTGCTACAAAACATGATCATGTCAATCTAAATGCAGGACTAATTACCACACACTTCATTTGCATATATTGCTCGAGCTTATATATGTATATATAACTTCATGGTGAATGCATATAGGGTCTATGCAGCAAGATAAGAATACTGTTATCGTTTTCAAATTTTAATTCAATTTATGCAGTATAAAATTCATTTATCAAGAAGTTAAATCTTAAAATATATTTTCTATATTTTTGATAGCATCAAAGTAATATTTATTAATGTTTTCAAATATTTTATCCCATATTGTAAACGATGAATAGGCACTTTTATATAAATATATTTATTACGATACCTGTATCCGTACCGTACGTGTACATGGTAGCTGGCCTTTGAAAATTTTCTAGTAGGGTATTTTAAAAAGATTTTGTCATTTTTTTTAATAATAGCTTTAATTTTTAACTCTCTTTAATAATTAACATGTTGTATAAACCATTAAAAACCAGGACTTTATTATCAATTTTACTTATAATAGTTATTTTGCTGCAATTAGATCTTATTATACTTCTACCACTTTTTCTTCAATAAAAAATATTTGTTGATAAATTATGTACTTGGAATAATAATGCTTATTGCATACTTTCTAGTGAGGATTATATCTTTTATCATTATATTATTAAGATTCAATTATATGAATAAAATTTGTTAAAAAAATTAAATAAATATATTCTAAATTTATAAATATTTTGTTGAAAAATTGTTTTAATTAAACTTGGTCCAAAAGAAATTGGATGCCACTGCCTAAGTTGGTATGAGCATGAATTATAGATAGATCACCGGAAAAATTAAAATAAAGATAAAATGTTCTGAAATATCTCATTAGCACACGAGCCCATTTCTAATAATTAATATCATCTGTTCAAGACAGTTCCCAATAGAGTAATTATTGAGTTAATTATCAATAAATTTGAAGAATCGAATTAACTGGCTTTCCATTCTGCAATTTAAGTTTCTTAACAACTTACGAATGCATGTGCACATCTCAGTATATATATATGCTGAAATGTGCCCTATATTTTGGTAATTGCCCTCTGGCTTCGGATCAACTGTCTGTAATCTTGATAAAAAATCAGGATAAAATAAGAGATGTGCATTAAATTTTCTCTGCCACTTACAAATGGAAAAAAGTTTGTACACATGGTCTTTCTATTCCAGTTATTGGGCTGAAAAAGGAAGGAAAACAAGAGAAAAGAAAAAATAATTAGTTAAATTTGTGGAGGTTTGCTAATTGTTCTTCATTTATCATGAGACATTAATTCAACCGAGAAGTGATGTCGACGAAAGTTTCTTCTTCGCATGGAATTGTTAGACCGCCCATCGGATGATTGAAGCCGAATTCTTCCTCCGCCCTTTTCAGCAAGTCTGCAAATAAAGGGTGGTTCAAGTATGATATTGGAACCACAAATCTCTTTCTTTCTCTCTCTCCAACATAAACTGGAATGTGCCCTTGAGGAACATCCACTTGATTTCTATTAAGAGCATGCTGGTCCTTCAGAATTTTCTTGGCTTTTAGCATAATAGATGCCAAACTGATAGCCATTTCAGAGTTTGATGAATTTAAGTATGACAAAACGCAAGAGAAATTCTATGTGAGATTGTTAACCAAGAATGAAAGTTATAGCTCTTAACAAAGTTATGGTATAGGTATTTATAGGGTTGTAGAGACCAAATGATGAGTTATTTCTATAAATTTAGCAAATTCACTGAATTCAATTACCTGTTGTCAGCAGACTGGCTACCGAGAATTCTGAGAGAAACCAGCCGCCGTGAAGCTCACATGGCTTTGCTCATTGAGCTATCGCTTTCTCCCTCTCTCCCTCTGTCTTTAGTATAGCACTTTCATATATGAATAAGGACTGAAAATTAAGTCGATGAAAATGTAACACTATATTTTAAATCAATAAGCCTTTATTAGTAAATATTCTGCCGTACACGGACAAATTGGTGGGGAAGTATTAATATATATATATATATATGGATGTGATCGGTGTACTATGGACTGAAAATTAAGTCGATGAAAACGTAACAGTATGTTTTAAATCAATAATCCTTTATTAGTAAATATTCTGCCGTAAAGCCGATGCAACACGTACGTCATAAATCCATGTGATGCTTATGTACATGTGGGGCAGCCAATGCAGAATGGAGGGTGATGTTAAAATGATTGATAGGTTTCAAATTTCATGTGTTCACATACTAAGTCATGTGTAGTCATTTGTAACTAATAGCTTTATCTTTGTAAGTTCTTATTTTTCATTTTACAGTGATCTGAAAAGGAATTGAAGATGTTGGATATCGATAACATTATTGTGTGATTGGTGATATATTGCATTTACTCAAAAAGATAGAATGATTTTCAAGAATTTATCAAATTATTTAGTTTCTCTTTTTAAAATGCTAAACCTTTTAATAATTTTTAATTGATTCTAATTCATTGTCTTTACTATTTATTTATAGACTAATGCAATTAGGACACATTTGTTAAATAAACAACTGTAATCTTGCATGTATATTTTTATCATGTATTCTTTCACGATGAAACACAACTTTTGCATGTCACTTTATTTTGATAATGTATGATAATTTTTGACTTGGTCAAAGTAATAAAGTTTATTTCTGATGATTGAATATTTTGTGTATAGAATTAATTACTATTATCATACAATAATTAAACCATAAAAATTATGGTATATATATTTTACAAAAGTAAAATGATATCATAATCAAAATTAAAAAAATTCCGTTCATACTAAATTTTCATGATAACTTATACAATAAGCGTTCGATGTTTTATAAATTCATTTTGATGTTTTCATACGAATTTTATATTTAAGATGAATTATTATAACTAATATTAACCTTTCTATAATGTTCTCTATCTTTTCTCCGATAAATATTCATGATTAATTAGATAGAGATATATATCATTATTTTCTCAGAAGTTCCTGAGACTTAGTTAATAATACATTGTTTTATATGTTAACTACTCGTCTGAATGATTTTTAAACCTATTGTAATTATATACTTTTTGAATTTTTTCAGAGATAATCCTTTGATCATAGTATTGACTACCATCTCTTTCGAGATGACATAGTCAACTTTAATTTTATCCTTTTCCACTATATCTTGAATACAATGATAACTTATATCAATGTGTTTATCTTTGGAGGTATTTACTCTATGTTTAATCAAATAGATGACAGATTTATTATCATAGAATATATCAACGGGTTCTTTAGATAGATTTAATTGTAGATTATCAATAAACCTTTTAATTTATATAGAAGTGCTAACTGCTATACTATATGATATAAATTATGCCTTCATAAAGGACTTTGCTATGTAGTCTTGTTTTTTACTCAATCAAAAAGCTGCTATTCTACCATATAAAAACACATTGTCATTTGTTGATTTTCTGTCATCCAAATCACCTGTAAAATTTGTGTCACAATACCCAATAAGTTTTACATCATGTAAACCAAAGCTGAGTTTCATACCTTTGGCTTCTTTTAAATATCTTATGATCCTCTTAACTATTTGTCAATGTTCTCTCCCTGAATTTGATTAATATCTATTTACCACTCTTACTGCATGTGATATGTCTAATCTCATATTAGTTGTTGCATATATCAGACTCCTAATAGCTTGTGCAAAAGGTATTTTTTGTATTTCTTTCAGTTTTCTTTTATTTTGAAGACATGAATATTTACTCAAAATAATTGACCTGTGTGTGGGTGTATTAATTAGTTTTCAATTTTTCATATTAAACCATTTAAATATTTTCTCTAGATAATTCTTTTGACCTAGATATAATATCTTAGATTTTTTATTTTTGATAATTTTAATTCTCAGAACATAAGCTGTTTTACTTGTATCTTTTATATCGAACTTCGTACTAAGATATAAATTTGTTTCATTAATCATAGTCATACAATGATTAGCCAATAAAATATCATTCGCATATAATAAGAGTATAAATATTTTGTTTTGACTTTGTCAATTGTAACATAATGATCCAATGGATTTATTTTGAAACCCAAATCTAAGATTGCTTAATAAAATTTTAAATATAATTGTCTAGATAACTATTTAGTCAATACAAAAACTTCTTTAATTTTAGATTTTATTTTCATGTTCTTCAACTAGAAAACTATCTGATTATGATATATAAATATCTTTCTTTAATTCACCACTTAAAAATATTGTCTTCACATTTTCTTGATGTAATTCAAAATTCAATCTAGCAATAATTGCCATGATAATTCAAATGGATATGTGATAGCTTGATTTTTTCAAGTTATTTCGGTTCTAAATTATGCTATGTTCTGTATAAATTTTGGTAAGTTTTTATGTTTTTGTGAGTTTATTTGTGTGTAGGTTACAAGAGAAAAATTTGTGAAGAAAGCATGAAGTGAGGATCTTAAAATGCATGGAGCCAGTTTTCTTGCTGCAGCGAGCAGAAGCCCGATGTAGCGAAGTCTGAAAGTTTCAGTCCAGGATGCAGCGAGATTTTTCTCGATACAGCGAAGATCAACTTGATACAGCGAGTGTGCCGTGATCTAGCGAGAGCAAGATTCCAGCTTCTACCAAATTGTCATCCAATTCATGATGTAGCGAGCCAAGTCTTGCTGTATTAGCACGAGTGCTAGCTGCAGCGAGCTAAAACTCAATGCAGCGAGACGATGCATAAACTTTCTATTTAAGTTGAACTTCGATTTTTTTTATTATAAATAAAGTTCTTAGGGCTTCGAGTTGAAGGAGGACAGCCGTTTATACTCTTGAAAGACAAAGAAACCTAAGATTTGACAGAGAATTGAAGAAAAAGAGAAGGAATCTAAGAGGGAAAAGAGAAGAAAATCAGTTTTCATAAAATAACTTTCTGACTATGTCACTGGGTTTTTTCTTTTACAAAATTTTCAATGATCAGATTTTTTTTTACTCTTGAATATTTGGTATACATTATGAGTGGCTAATTTCTTTATGCTTAGAGGATCGATGAAGCTCTTGTGATCTATATTGGGATATTTATTTTGATTTAATGAAATCTTATTCATAATTTACTTGTGTTACTTACGCTTAAAGCTTTCTGTTTGACTGGCCATTAAACTAAATGATATTAAAAGCATGTTTTCTAAACTTGGAAAAAGGAGAAATTCATAAATCTGAACGGAGAAAACACAACTTAAGAATTAATACATTGGAGGATGATTAACAATTAAGTAGCTATATTAGGTTAAAACTTAATGAGTGATGGCTTAAACTTGATTGAATAGGAATATTAATTGAGTTTATACGTCATATAATTTTATTAAGGTCTCAGAATAGGGAATAAAATAAATTCAGAACCTAGGCTAGTAGATGTTAATAGGATTAAGTAAGCCAAAATAAAGGAACAATATAATGATCAAGAGTGGATTCAATTCTTCTAAGCCGTTATAAATATATTAAGTTTTGTTATATAGCATAGTTCTGTTTTCTTGGCAGTTGTTATCATTAGTTTAGTTCCTTTTGGGTTATTTTTATTTGTCTAAATAATATTTGTTATTCAAATTATGGTAGTTTGTTGTTAGTAGATTTTTAATCATTGTGGGAACGATACTCTACTTATCTTTTACTACAAAACTCGACACTGTACACTAGCAGTTTTTCACATCTGATTTTGTGTGTTTATTTAATGGTGGACAAGTTTTTGACACCGTTATCGTTGATTTTTAATTTACTTTTAATTAATATTACGACTAAGTGGCTGAATATTACTTTAGATTTAGTTTTTAGTTTGTCTTTTAATTTTGTTTCTCTTATTCTTTGATAGTTGAATGCACAGAAGCCTTAGTTTGGAGTGAGCACCATTTAATCCAAAGATTGAACAAACCTGTAGAAGAAACCAAGGTGCTAGAAGAAGAGAAAGAACTAGAGATAGATCATAAAGAAGTTAAGAGAGAGAGATGATAGAAGATAATAATAATCAGCAGAGAGTACTTCGAGATTATTCAGACCGATGGTTAATGATAATTTTTTAGGAATTCAGAGGCAGGTAATCTAAGCAAATAACTTTGAGTTGAAACCAACCCTCATTAACATGGTGCAATAGAACCAGTATGGAGGGTTGTCTCATGAAGATCCAAACGTGTATCTTGTCACCTTCCTGGAGATATGTGACATGGTTAAAATGAATGGAGTCTCCAAGAATACAATTCGATTGAGATTATTTCCTTTTTCTTTGAGGGATCGAGCTCGAGGATGGCTTCAATCATTACAATAAGGCACCATAACAACATGGGATGAGCTTGCTTAGAAATTCTTATCTAAGTTTTTCCCTCCATTAAAGACTTCACAGCTATAAGGAGAAATTGCTCAGTTTAGACAGCTGGATTTTAAGCCATTGTTTGAGGCATGGGATCGGTTTAAAGATTTGATACGAAGATGTCCTCAGCATGGATATCAAGATTGGTTTAAGATTCAACTCTTTACAATGGTTTAAATGGTCAGAATAGAATAATTGTGGATGCGATGGCTAGAGGTACTTTATTATCCAAGACAGCAGAAGAAGCTCAATTACTGTTGGAAGAGATGGCACCTAACAACTATCAATGGTCGAACGAGAGAAATGAGAGAAGAGTTGCAAGTGTTTACGATGTTGATCCATTAGTTACATTGACTGCTCAAGTGTCAGCTTTATCAAGCAAAATTTCAGCATTGACAGCGAGTGAAGGAGGGGCATCTAGAGAGCAGACAACTTTAGTGAGTGGTTCATTTTTAGAGATACACAATGAGCAAGAGCAGGAGCAGGTTCATTTTGTTAATAATAGAAATTTCAACTTCAAAAACAACTTATCGAATCAGTATCATCCAGGTTTGAGGTACCATGAGAATCTTTCTTATGGAAATAATAGAAATGTGTTGCAAGGGCCTCCAAGTTTTAGAGCACAACTAGCATAAAAGAAGCCGTCATTGAAAGAGCTTATGGGTACTTTTAGTAATGAGACTCGTGAAAGATTCAGTAAGAATGAAGCAATGATAGACAATATAGAGACTCATTACAGTAACATGGGAGCGACCATGAAGTCCTTAAAAGTGCAAATTGATCAGTTAGCAAAAGCTATAAAGGAGAAATCAACAAATAAATTTCCAACTGATATAGAGAAAAATCCAAAAGATCAATGCAATGCCATCACTTTACAGAGAGGGAAAGAAGTAGAAATACAACCAAGAAAAGAAGTGGAGCAGCCCAATAAAGAGGAAGAAAATGCTAAAAAGCCAAGAGAGGTTGCAGATTCTAAAAATTCAGTAGAAAAACCAATGAAAATGAAGAGTGATCCAAGGATTATCTTTGTTGACAATCCACTTATCAGGCCTCCACTAATTCCTTTCCCACAGAGGTTTTAGAAAAAGAAGATGGATGATTAGTTCAGAAAATTTTTGAACATATTCAAGAAGATTGATCTCAATTAGATTTTGTAACCAAGTATAGGTAGTCTTGTTATAGTATAGTCTGGTGAGTCCAAGTGTCGTATCCACAGGGAGTGTTTTTTCCAAGA
>JAVXUL010013786.1:0-12236 GCA_035590515.1 Trichilia minutiflora | reverse complement strand
TGCAAAGGAAACAAGCATTGAAATCAAGAGAATAAAACAAAAGAAAGTCCACTCACTACTTAGGGAGGGTATACACTCCCTAGTTCCCCTCGTTCTTCGGCGACTCACATGAACACCTCGATCTCGAACCATCGCCTAACCACACACATAAAAATTCTATCATTATGCGTTCTAAATGCGTAAATGAATTCGAATGCATGAAATGCATGTTAATCTCGGATTTCTAACGTCGAACCAATATCCGAAAATACCTAAAATCCTTGATAGAACTCGAATTACTAAATTATTATCGCTATGGACCCACATTATGGCTAAGACAACTTATTTCGATTAATGTACGCTATTTTGGGTTGTGGCCCCCATACCGTCATCGGAACAGTAACCAGAGTTACTGTTTATGCACCTCTAAAATTTTCGAAATTATATTTCTAGCTTCTTACGACTTCTACGACTCCTCTACAACTCACATTACGCGTTAAAACTAAAATGTACATGCGAAATCTATGAAAATCTACTTGGATGAATAGTAAAACCCATACAATCAAAAATACATAAAACTACGAATTGAGCATGCAGACAAATTAGAAACGATGCTGCGAACCTCGTGGTGCGGTTGGTTTTCCCCGATTTTGCCTTAAAACCAAAAACCCCTAATTTTTCTTTAGAAACCTTAGGCGCTCCTTCGCGAATACGCATCTCTATCGCCAAATTGTTGTTTCCAGCTTGATAGACATGAGAAATGTAGCTTACAGGCGAAGAGAAACTGAGATTTTGACAAAAACCCGGGTGTTAGTTGGGAGAGCAGAGGAGAGAATGTGAGGGAGGAAGGAGAAGGGCAAAAGAGGAAGCCAAAGCTGAAAATTCGACCCTAGGACCCTTATTTATAGAAAAAGGATGAATTACCATTTTGCTCTTAAGTTTTCTTAAAAAGGAAGCTTCTAGAAGAGGGCAAAAACGTCATTTTGCGTCAATTCAATCGACCGAACTACCCCTTCGATTGAACGAATAGTATTTTGGTCGACCGAATCCCTCGACAGGAATAGTTCTCAGAGAGCTTGCAAATTATCGGTCGAACGAATCATCACTTTGGTCGAACGAATACCTCATTCGGTCGACCGAATCGAAAGCCAGAATTTCGATCGAACGAACTACCCATTCAGTCGACCAAACTTGCCAAAAATAGACTTTTCCACTTAAGTCCCTTTCGAAAATTGAAAATTACAAGCGGGGTCCCAACGTACACCCATATAAACCTCTTTTGATCCAACAATAATGCCAAACATATCCAAAAACATGCGGATAAGCTACCGTTATGCATGATGGATGCAGAAGCATGAATAGAAGATGCGATGAAGTTACAAATATACCCTTAAGGTACATACACGGGTGTGATAAAGATATATATTTAATACATTTTAAAAATATATACGATGATAAAGTAATTAATATAAACAATTTATATATCTTTCAACTGAAATCATTATTATTTAATTTCTTCTAACGTAGAAATTAATTCTAAATATTTATAATATTACATATTAGATCATGTTAAAGATAGGAAACTTACTAAGTTTGAGACTAGTAAAATTTTGATCTCATTAGATTTTAAATCCATCCTCACATGTGAATTATGTTTTTGAGGTAAAATAACCCAATCGTTCTTTAAAAATAAAAAGAAGAGGTCAAAATAATTGTTGTACCTCGTGTATATAGATATGTGTGGGCTCTTCAATGTGATTGTCAGAGGAGGTTTTTATTATTTTATTACTTTATTAATGATATGTCATTGTACGGATACGTGTATTTGATGAAATACAAATCTAAATGCTTTAAAAAGTTCAAAGAATATAAAAATAAAGTAAAAAAGAATATAAAAAAGAATATTAATATTTTATGATCATATCGTAGACATGAGTACTTGAATACTAAATTTCAAAAATTCTTAAAAAAATAGAATTATCCGACAGATGATTCCTTCATATATACCTCAGTTTAATGGTGTATCGTAAAAGAGGAATCGTACCTTATTAGATATAATACGATCAGTTGTTAGTTTTATCAACTTGTCATTATATTTATAGGGATATTCCTTGCAAATTGTTGTACACATTCTCAATAAAGTTTCTTCCTAATCAGCTTAAAAGACTTCATATGAGATATGGAGTAGTAAAAGACTCAGTCTCAATTATACGAGAGTTTAAGAATATTCAACGTATGTTAAGTTAGTCAAGTCTGACAAATTTGATTCTAAATCAGAGATAAATCAGTTTATGGGATATTCTAAAGATGGATTAGGAAATTATTTCTACTTTTTGTCTTATCAGAAGATTTTGACTGGTAAGAATGTGCACTTCTTGAAGAAAGAGTTTCTTGAAAGAGAAAGTATAAGTAGAAATATTGAATTAAAAGAGGAATCTTTTGAGCCTAGAACTGACCAAGCTGATATTGAAACATCCAATCAACAGACTTTTATACCACTTGATCTAGTTTTAACTCATAAATCGATTAGGATTACGAGACTCCCATAGAGATATGGATTCTTAATTAGCAAGATTTCAAATCTTACTTAGTGGGAGTATCGAGTCATAGAGATGATCCAAAAATCTATGAAAAGGCAGTTCTGAATATGGATTCAAGAAGATGGTTAGAGGTAATGAATTCTGAAATAAAATCCATGCATATAAACTAAGTTTGGATACTTGTCAATCTACCTGAGAGAATAGTTTCCATGGACTGTAAGTGGATTTTTAAGAAAAGATTAGTAAAGATGAACAGGTAGAGACCTATAATGCACAGCTGGTTGCGAAGGGTTACATTTATAAACCAAGTTTAGAATATGAGAAAATCTTCGCACCTGTTGTTATAATAAAATCCATTCAAATTATGCTAGCCATAATCGCAAGTATACTTATGAGATTTGATAAATGGATATCAAAATAGTATTCCTTAATGGTTATGTTGAGGAGAACCTATTTATAAAATAGCTTGTAGGTTTTGGATCATCTGTTGAACTGAATAAAGTATGTAAGTTGCATCGATCCATTATAGATTAAAGTAAGCCTCTCGAAGTTGGAACATTCGATATAATGAAACAGTTAAAGTGTTTGACTTTATCAAAAAATTTAAATGAGCCTTGTATATACAAGTAGGTCAAGAATCATACGATTATATTCCTGATATTACATGTAGATAGCATATTATTGAAGGGTAATGATGTGTGTATGATGATAGAAGTCAAGCTTTGGTTATTTAGAACTTTCTTTATAAAGGATTTAGCAGATACTGCGTATATTCTCGAAATTCGAATCTATAGAGATAGACCAAAGACGATAATTAGATTATCTCAAAAGTTTTACATTGAAAAGATGTTAAAAAAGTTCAACACGGAGAACTCTAAGAGAGGTCTCTTACCCTTTAATCAAGGCCTTTATCTTTCTAAAATATGGATCTAAAGACCGATGAAGAGTGATAACAGATGCGTAATCTCCTATATGCATCAGCTATCGGTAGTTTTATATATGTTATACTATATAAATGACTTGAAAAGATGTTAAAAAAGCTCAGCATGAAGAACTCTAAAAGAGGTCTTTTGTCCTTCAATCAAGGTCTTCATCTTTCTAAAATATAGATCTAAAGACCGCTGAAAAGCGACAATGGATGCGTAGTGTCCCATATGCATCAGTTATCAGTAGTTTAATATATACTATGCTATATAAATGACTTGATATAGCATATGCGGTAAATGTTACCTGTAGGTAATAGATTAATCTTGAGAAAAAATACTGGTCTGTGGTGAAAATAATCCTTAAGTATTTAAGAAGGACTAAAGATTTGATTTTAATTTATGGATCTCAAAAGTTGAGTATTCATGGATACTCATATTCGGATTTTAAATCAGATATAGATGATGATTGAAAATCTGTGTCTGGTTTGATATTTTTGTGTAATGGAGTGGCTATAAGTTGAACAAGTTTTAAACAAATGATAATGACCGACTTTACTACAGAAATTAAGTATGTTATGGCTTCAGAATCTACTAAGAAAGTAATTTGGATGCAAAAATACGTATCTGAATAAGGTGTGGTTCTAAGCATGGCTTATTAGATAAGCTTCTTATATGATAATATAGGTGCTATTGCATAAGGAAAGGAACCAAGAGTATACCAAAGAATCCAAACATATTCAAAGGAAACATCATATTTTAAGAGAGTTTGTTAGTGTTAGAAAAATAATTATACAGAAGATATGTTTACAAAAATCTTGCTGACCCTCTCATTAAAGCGATGATACTGAAGCAATTGGACTAGCATCTTGGGAAGATAGGTATTAGATACAACAACGAAGACTTTAGTGGAATTGAAAGTTTATTGGTGTCGTATGTCTTAAAACTATTCGTGTTATCGATTTTGAGTATTTTTGTATTGAATTACTATTTGAATATGTACAACACATATTCATTAATAAAAAAAATCATTTCAATTCGCGTGTGTGTATGACTTTCTCATATTAATTATACTAATGATTGATTACACAAATAAATATCCAGATAATTTGATTATTTAAATAGTTTCCTATGAAAATCATATTAACTTGACATTGATATTGTACAGCAGACACACTTTATCTCTCCGGTGAATTGAGATCAAATTAGTGCGGGTGATATGATAGTCATGTCATTTGGACATTAGTATGGATTAACAGTTAGAGAACTATTTTTTTTAATGTGACCAAAGATATGACAAATCATACGAAAGTATGATGTCAATGATTCATCATATGATTCTACTAGGATAGTAATTATTCCTTAAACCTGAGACATTATTATCATCTTTTGATATAAATGCACATAATTCATATGATGTATAAATATAAGACTAATCATGTTTCATATACGAAACTGGTTTGATTATATGCTGTTTATATTGAAATACGAGTGATAATCAAGATGGGATTCATTAACTCGATAATAAGATATCGAGGTACCGTTAACCTGATTCGAATTCAAGCTCCTAGTCAGACATTGGTAAATACTTAAAATATAAGTATTTGATCAAAGCAATTTAAAGTTACATGAAAAAGTTTCATAGTAACAAGTTTATAGCATGTTGACCAAAAGTCCGAGTAGAAATTTAGTTTAAGAGTTTCAACATCCGTAAGCCCTAACTCAATTAGGACTAGACGAATAGAAGGAATCTAGTTATATGGAATGTACAATCAAGCGTAAAAGGTTTGATGAAGAAATTCTTCATTGTGGTTTAAGAACTATGATATATTGTTAAATGTTAATTATAGTTATTAAGTACCCGAATAGTTCGGAATAAAATCAATATGATCGATTTTGCCTTACGACTAATATCATAATAAGTCCAAGAGGTCACAATATAAAATTATGATCATTCTTGCCACTGAAAATGAAAAATATTATCTGCAAGAGAGTTAGCACTTTCCAAGATAATATTAGGTTGAAAAACGTAAACAGTTTATACGTTAAAAAGTTTAACAAACTGAGAGCTATGTTTAAATAGTCCAAATATAACTTAAAATAAATTATAATATTTTATTAATATTTAAAAATATAAATAAAATTAAAATAAATTTGATTGGACTTAAAATTTATTCGTTATATTTCCAAAACTAACTTGGTGTGTGAAACTTTTAGAAAATATATTTCCAAAACTAACTTGGTGTGTGAAACTTTTAGAAAATAATAATAATTATAAACTTTTAAGATTTGTCTTCAACAAATTATTTCAAACTCCGAAGACAAATTTTTGAATTAAACAATTTTTCTTTAACTATCAAAACAAACAATAAACCTAAATGACAATGATAAAGAACTTTAGGAACTTAAGGGGATGAATTAGATAAATATTTTGAAAATAAATTTAAAAATAAAAAATATATACCATAAATTTATTATTAAATTTTATTTTAATAATAAAAATAAAAAAGATATAATTTTTGTTATAAATTGACATAGCATAATAATACTAATTGTTATATAATTCACGTAATTTATTTTATTAATTACATTAATTTTATAAATATATGAATAATACCATCATGCTACTGATCTTTAATACTACTAATCAGATCATTCTTAATATTTTTCCAGTACCATTCTCACTTTCAGCAATGCAATGCAAAGAGTGCAAGAATAATAAGAGTAGTGAGAAACCAAGCTTTTATATCTTTTTCATATAGACGATTTAGATGCACTTTGCTACCTTCCCTTCCCCATATTGTTGAAGGGAGAATCGAAAATAATATGATTCATAAAGCATGGTGATAAGCATTTCGAGTGCGAATTCTATGATCCCAATGTTTCTCGGCCAGAGTGATGAGCCCATTTGTGACGTATATTCCAAACAACACCCCTACGGCCTCCAATGATCTAAGGGAAATTCAAACCCGTTGTACCATCCTGAGAAACACTAGAGCATACAATTACAAAATCAATCTATACTTTTGGTTACTATCAGAATAACATTACTTGACTATTTGTTTTTGTTAACTACTGAAAAAAATTGGAAGATATGTGAATGATAAAAATAAAACTATATTCAAAAAGTTAGCTATCACTTTTTTACATTGAAAGTTGAAAGTGTTCATCTAAGTTACCTTAATTTCCAATTCTAATTAAAACTTTTAATTTCATGATATATTTTTTACCAACATTTTAATTTATTATCCTTTTAAAGATATTTAATCTTATCATTCTTTATTTCTCTTTTTTGAATATTTATAAACAAAAAATATTACATTTTAACCCACCATTGTAATATAATGATAATGAATTAAATTTAAAATATATATTTTAAATACACATCTTAAATTTGATTTTAACCAGTTATTCGTTATTTAAACGAGATATATGAGTGATAATATATTTAATTAATATCTCCCAAAAAATTAGTCAAACAAAACCTATCAATTAAAAAAAAAACGAATACTCCGAGTCATAAAATAAAAAATAAAATTGCAAAATTCTTAAACCAACATGTTCTATTTTTTTTCTTCTCTCTCTATTTTTTCTTTGACATTAAATGTAAAGACCTAAGTGATGAATATATAAAAAAAAGGGATTATTTTAAATTCTTCCCATTAAGCTTAATATCGAAGTATAACAACTGAAATGAGAGATCAAGTCTTACAAACGTATCAGAAAGATTTCTAAACTAGAGGGGTTAGCATTCACTCAATGGAAACATATAAACCATCCCTCACCTATCACTCGATTCCATATCAACAAATTTATTTCATAACTCAGACATAGCAGTCAGGTTAAAGGTTAAAACATATCCACATATAAATAATACAGCAACCAAAACTGTAATACAGGACTAAAAGTGCTTGCTTGCGAGCACGTAACTGAAGCAAGCATGTACATGGCTCTCACATATGTGCACATAGTTATGGAATTTTATGAATTTAAATTTATATTACAAAGTTGAGGAAGTCCTGGCTTTGTGCATCTTATCATCCTGTGAAGGCGGCGAAGGTAGCGAATGAGATGAAACGGCTGCATGGTAAGAAGACGAAGCAAGTTGGGCTATGGCTGGAATGGCACCGCCTGCAGATTTTCAAAGAGTGACTGTATCTTAATTCAATCACAGCATTCAGATGTCTTTTAATACATTTTCTTGAAGATTGTGAATAAAAGAAAAAGATCAAGGTCCCATATCACAAAATAATATTCTTTGTGATCCCAGGTTTGAATGGTTAATCAATTTATTTTAAAACTTTGACAACTAATGACCAACATCTACTAAAGACAACCACAAATTTACTAAATACAATTCCATTATCCAATTGTCTTGAAGATTATACTTATAAAACATTCAACTCACATGAATAGTGTCCTCCATTAAAACGATAAAAAAACTTTTCACCAACACATGCAACAACTGAACGAAATAAAATTTGTAAGCAAAATGGAGGTGGAGTAACCGCCTTACCTGCCATTCCTGCACACGCTGAAGAGAATACTATCACTGGGGGTGCCTACATAACGACAAAGAGGAGAAGGGGTGAGTTTACAACAATTGAAAGCAATAACACCACAAGTGCAAAAGTATATAGTGATCAATAGTCAATAATTTTCACAAACATCAAGTTTATTTTCACATGAAATAAAGGTTGCTTCTTAGACCTTTGCAGGCGTTGGTTTCAAAATAACTTCATGATACTTCTATTTTCTTTATTCATAGGGTTTGGGAGACCATTAACTTGAGTTTGCTGACCCTAGTTGCATTTTTTCAACCATAAATTTTTGGTCTTTTGAGGTCAAGGGCTGCTTATTTACTGTCTTGCTAATTACGTATATGTTTTTTCATAAATAACTTTGTTTCATGTTTCTTATTAAAAGATTAAAAACGGAACAAGAAGAAGAAAGAATGAATGAAAGCTTACACCAACTAGGAAATGTAGCCACATGGGTCCTTTTATCCATCTCCGGACAACTGGCATCACTGCATCAATGAACACAAACATGATAAATTCTCAATTCTCCAGTGAATCTCCATAGATGTTTAATAATTGAAAACATTGGATTGCACAGGAAAATTATTTTAGATCACTACGAAAACAGGAATATTTTACACACCAAGAAGTTGAAATGAGAAAAGATAAAAATGCAAATGAATACATATAGAATATGCATCATGTTTCATATTCCAGATTGCAAAAGGATAATACCAAAGACAGGCCAGGAGATTTTCAGAAACTTTTAATCTTTTCACCCCTATAAGGAGAGTGATAAGGGGACAGGAATAGTATCTTAGGGTTGTAGATTTTGACTGGCAGGAAGTAAATAGGAGGAAACAATTAGAAGCAGAAGAGGGATACAAAGTACAAGATTCGTAACAGGCAAGGAATCAATTTATACTTTAACCTCTATCTTACATAACAATTTAAAATGCAAATTAATACATACAAGTTTGAAATATAAGACTGTAATTGTCAAATCAATACAAATGGTTTCCCTTCTCTTTCTTCCTCAAGGATATCAAAGAAAGAATGTGACAACCTTCTTTGTTCTGTCCCCCCTTTTTCCAACTCCACTAAACTAATAAACAAAAGATAAGTCCTCCTAAATTATTTATCTTTTCCTTCACATGTATTCTTACCCTCCCTTTGTTGTTTCCTCCTTCCTAACATAATGATAAGGTTAAGTGTTCACCGGATTTTAACTAAGGTGCATAGAATTGAAAAAAAGAATGAAAAGTAGAATGTCATTCACTGTTCAGCAAGTCACTGCTATTTACACTTTCTTTCCATTTATCTTCCTAAAATTTTTTCTGATAATCAATATCTAAGCGATTTAGTGCATATAAGAGAAGGCAAAGAAACAAATAAGAATATGAAATCTTAATTGACAAAAGAAAATTGGAATAGTTCAACGAGAAGATTTAACCATGGTTGAATCCGTAGAATGCACTTGCTGTACCACCAACAGCTGAGCCAATCTACATCAACAAAGAAAAAAAAATTAGAATTCAACACCTCACATATGAGCAAGAAACAAAAAATCTATGCTGCAAAAATGCAAAGAAAGTTTGCCTACATTTTGATGTCAAGGAATTTGGTCATACAGTCAGAATTGTATAGAATTAGAGGTATTCATTCTTCTACAAAATCTAACAGCATCCCTATCGCTATTAATTGGAGTTCCAAAATTTTCATGCTGCTTATCTTAGCACAGGCAAGGCAACCCCAACGAAAAGTAATGACCATAGTTTCTCTAGAGCTCCATTAAACTAAATCCCAAAAGGTCTAATGGTCATTACTCCCACAACACAAAAGTCAATTACATAAACATATCCAATTCATAAAAATGAGCTCAATGTCTAATATTCCACAGCCACTTTGAGTTAAGTTAAAAACTAACATCCCAAATTCTCAAAATTCAACAAAACACAAAGTAAGCTCCAAATTCAGAAACCAGATATCCAAATGAAAATAAAAGGAACAATTTTTAGTATATAAAAGAGATCTCCACAACCCAATCATGTCACAAAATCAACATCTTCGAATAAAAAACTACGTGCTCACATATATAAATCATAGAAAAACAGCTGAAGAACACAGGAAAATAACAGCAAATCAAAAAGAAATTACCATGGAAAAACTATCCCTTATAAAAGGAGCCACTGTCCACTCACTAGTCTCCTGCAAACAATACCCAAATAAAATAAAAATATATAAATAAAAATTCTTCATCATCTAAAATACAGAGAATTGAGAGAAGCGTAATTATCATTGTCTATAGGTAAGAAATACAAGGGATACCGTCTCCATTGAAAGCGGCCCTGCACAGTGATGACATCGAAGTGTAGCTTGATTGGGATTTGAGTCTGCTGCCATTGTTCTTATTTTTGTTTTGTTTTTTCTGTGTTCCTGCATTTTATTGTCTGCTAAAACCCTTTTGTAAGACTTCTTCTGTGCTCTGACCTGAGGGTGCTCTGAATTTTGTTGAGTTCGGTATTTGGTGGGTGACAGAGTAGAGGAATATGGTGAACTAAGATGCTAACCTGTAGTTTATTGCCACGTTAAGCTATAATAAAAAAGAAAATTATCCTTATAATCAAATTAGGAGTGTTAACATTTTAGTCGCCATAATTTTTTAAAACAACATTTAAAGATAATATTTAGTAAATTTCAACAAAATCACTTCTGCTGAGTGCTGAGTTAGTAACATAAATAAGCTCAAATTTACAGAGTCATTAACATAAATAAACGCAATTTATATAGTCATAAACTTAAATACAGTTATAATTTTACAGATTATCAACATAAATACACTTATAGGAATCATTCAAAAAAAAACTAATAATTCAAACTAATTAAATAAATCTTTAAAATTTATCTTTCTTTTTTCTTTCTTAAAATAGTCATTGGCACAGAAAATTTTCTTATTTATAAATTCTGTCACACTGATAAATTAACCAAAAAAATATATTAACCAAATTAATAAAATTTATCTAGTCAAATTATTTTCAAACATATAACCTTAATCATTACAAAATTAAAATGATTAGCCTAAGATCAAATTAATGAAGCTTAGGCCAATAATAAGTGATAAGGTGTAAATTCAATTAATATGCCTAGCTTGGTTAATAACCATCCATATGGTCATTAACCTAAAATGTATAATGTCATTATGTTACATTTATTATATAAATGTATTATAAACCATATATTATACAAAAAATATTCATACATACATAATATATACGCATACATTAACATTTAATTAAACAAATCAATCCAAATAAATAGCAAGGTCAAATACACAAACATATATAAACAAAAATCACCATTTATCATATGAAACAAACATATATCATGCAACAAATGAAAACCAACAATTATCTAACATAAATTACACCATGGCCAAACAAATAATACTATGAACA
Organism: Trichilia minutiflora; assembly: GCA_035590515.1. Taxonomy (NCBI): domain Eukaryota; kingdom Viridiplantae; phylum Streptophyta; class Magnoliopsida; order Sapindales; family Meliaceae; genus Trichilia; species Trichilia minutiflora. Next base: position 819 of record JAVXUL010013786.1, on the reverse strand, counting down.
AATAATTGTCATTCACGTTTAATAACAAATATACATGTTCATTCATCCTTATTTAACAATTAAACAATTTCCATAACACAAAACAAGCCATTATGATCAATTATCAAGCATGGCCAAATTACAAAGGGTTCCTTACATGACGTACATTATTTCATCTCATGAAATCATTATCAAAACAAGACATAAACACATGAAAACATGGGATTAACATATAACCATCAACATGGACAAAACATGCATCCATGAATTCATCATGCTTAATCAACTTTCGCATAAAATCAATGATTCCTTGATATCCCCCATCATCACATGACAGCAAAAAATTCATCAAAAACCATAGATGATGAACTATTCATCATCTTCCTCCTTGGAACTAGGACTGTTCAAAAAATCCAGATTTTTAGGGTACCAGTCCGAATCCTGAATTAAATATCCGAAAAACAGGATCTCTGTTTAATTAGGATCAGGATCAGGTCCAAAAATTTAGATCCGATTTTAAACAAGACCGAATCAGATCCTAGTAAACAGGGTACCGAATTTTATTAGATACCCGATTTTTATTAATAAATTATTTTAAAATTTTAATTATTATTATTATAGTTTTTTTAATTTGATTAAATTATAAGAATATCTTGTGGAATGATAATTTTAGAGAATATATATATGAAAAAAATATATATCTTTGTTCTCATTTAATATAGTTTTGATTATTTTAAATAAGAATAACTGATTTTTATTCTACATATATGATACGTTACTAACTAAACTATATAAATATTAAAAATAATCCTATCTATTTAGGATAATAAATTAATAATT
>JAVXUL010013775.1:0-12236 GCA_035590515.1 Trichilia minutiflora | reverse complement strand
TGTCGCTCCTGGATACACATACAAACATACATCATGAAGTGCGTGCATGAAGAAATGCATGCTCATACAATCCACTCGCACTTTTCTTCCTCTCTCTATCCTTTCTCTCTCTAACTTACTATTCTCACACTAACTTCGCTCTAAACATCTATTTTTTATCAATTTCAATACCATTAGCTAAACAAATTCTCTAATTTACCATTACAAGTGATAAACTAGAAAACCTCCAAATTCTAGGGTTTTGTGAATAGTGACACGATTATCTTTTCTCTAGATTTATGTACAATAATAGCTTAATTGAGAGAGATAAACTGGGGAACAAGCTTACCTAGACCCGTAGATGAGCTTTGAGCCCCGATCAACTTGAATCCCTCTTTTTGGCTACTGTTCATCATCACCCTTTCTTCGTGACTCCTCACAAACCGTCACGTGGAACTCCGATTAGAGGTTGGTTCTGAGTTCTGATGTCGATTATGAGTTCATAAGAACTGAAATGGCGAAGTTTGATAGAGAAATAGAGGAGATCAGTTCACTGGTGATTGAGAGAGTTTTCTATTATTTTTGGTAGAGAGAGAAGCTAAAAATTTAAAATGGGGAAGACAACCTGTCCCCATGCATAAATGCTGTGAAATCCCTCAAAGGTGTCGATACGTTTCAAAAACTTGTCGATACCTTGGCATTTTTCTCACAACGTATCGATACGTTTGTCCCAACATATCAATTCGTTTGGCCAAAACACTGTTCATAAGCCTACAGGGTGTCGATACCTTCCTCAACGTATCGATACCTTTCGTTACAAGCGGGCTTCATCACCATCACCAACGTATCGATACCCCTTGCCAATGTATCGATACTTTGCGCACTGTTTACTGTTCATCATACCTTCAAGGTGTAGATTCCTTTCACCAAAGGTATCGATACCTTGGCCCCAACAGTAAACGTATCGATAACTTCCTCAAAGGTGTCGATACGTTTCCTTAAACGTATCGACACCTTTGCTTCTGATCCTCCTTCTGAGGACTATAACTTCAAATGGCCATAACTTTTAGCTCGGATATCCGCTCGAAACCCATAATATATCAATGCGAAGCTCTCTCCAAACTAGACAAAAACAAAAGGAAATTTTTCTCAATTGGAGATGATTTTGATGTCAAAAATCCAGACTTTCTCATAAACTCATATCCTACACCATAATGTTATTCAAGACATCTCCTTCAACTTTTATACCCTCTCGTGGACAATCTAACCACAAAGACATGCACAAACACTCTTGAGAAATTTACTATTATGCCCATAATGCTAAGGGACAGGTTTCACATCTTGTATGATAATTTTTCTCGATCGAGTGTATGAATAGTAATCATATAAATAGTTATTATTTTTAAGATGACTTGATTATAATAATTTATTTGTGTGACAAATAAATGTTTTTATGCAAGTAATGATCATTTATTTGACAAGTGAAGTGAAAAATCGATGTTAGGGTTAGGTGTCATAAAATCAATAGTTACATGTATGTATACGTGTATATATATGATATGCATAAGTATATGTATCTGTAAAGACTGATAATTATTTATGAGGTAAATAATTATCAGTGTATGAAGTTTAAGTTAAGAGAGTGTTCAGATGATAATTGAATAATTTGATTTTGCTAAAACTCTTTACAATTATCATATATATGTCACTTATTTTAAGGTAACTGATAATTCTTTTACATAAATTTTTTACTCTAAGATTTTTATTATATGAGGGGTAGGGATTTGGGCATTTTAATTAGGTTATCCAGTTCTCGATAGTATTCAAATCTTATCCAAAATTCTATTATGTGAGGTTGGGATGAGAATATTATTTGAGAAAGTATAATAATTTGAATATGATTAGTGTAAGATACTAAGATTTCTATTATGTGTGATATCTGAAACTAGAAAAAAGGTTAATATCGTGTCCTGTGTAAGATGCACAAAAAAAATTATTCTTTACTCATTGAAGTTAATTGACCAAGATTTTTATTATTTGTGATTCATTAATTTTAATGAGAATTCAGTACCCACTAGTTATAAAATCCAACAAAATTTCTAAATCTTATTTGAAAAGTGTATAATTTAAATTAGATAGTAGGAAGTGTTTTATTAGCATTTTTATTAGATTCAATTATTGAATTCAACTTAGTAATTTCATGCACTAACAAATTATTTACTATTCTTCTCCAATTCTCTCATAATAAAATTAAAACATTGTCATCCAATGTTTTTAGAAAATGTTATAAAGTAATCTCTTAGTCAAAGCAAAACTGAAAGACTGGTTAAAAAACTTGAAAATGGTCTTAAATTTGAAAAGTTAGGCTATCTTTTAGAGGTGGAGATGCCCATATCTATAAAGGTGGATGCTTTCCAGGAGGAGCTAAATACCTTTAATAAATGACAAATTAATAATAATAGAGTACGACTTTGCATGTTGGTCACGATGAATAGGAAGCTTCAAGTGCGACAGGAAAGTATAATATCTATGTATGAGATACTCAAATTCGTATAATAGTTGTATGGCAAGAACTCTTAGGTTATAGAGTACGACAGGTGCGAGACCCTATTCAATATAAAAACAAGGGTAAAGGGCATTCGGTTGTGAGCCCCGTATTTAGATCTCAAAGGTATAATTATAATTTCATACTTTTACTGTTTATACATCTGCATCAATCCCGTACATAGTGTGAGCATGATTTTATAACTTAGTTCGAGAATTAGATTGGTTAGGATAGAGTTGTGGGATCGTAAATGCAGGGACCTCGATGTAATTAAAAGTAAGTTTTATTTTAAATGGGACTCCAATGATATTTTTCAATTAAGTGAAGGATTTGAAAGAAATGTGCAATTCATTCGAATGAATTCCTGGACCCAGATTCGTTCAAACGAATAGAATATTTTGTTCGAACGAAAGGCTGATCGTTCGAACAAAATTTGGAGAAACGTTTTGGAAAATTTTGGTCCCAAATTTGTTCGACTGAATCGATGGTGTCATTTGAATGAAAAATTGAGGAGCTCTCTGACTTCGAAAATGCCAAATTCGTTCGATCGAAACACAGTTCGTTCGATTAAATCGACGCGAAATAACAATTTTGCCCGTTTCTAAAATTTTCTCCTTTAGAAAAGTTAAGGGCAAGATGGTAATTTTATCTTTTTTCTATAAAAAGGGGGCTGAGGCCCCAGATTTCATGATTTTTGCTTCCTCCTTTTTCTTTTCCTTTCTCTCCCTCATGTTCTCTCTGTTTTCTCTATCCATTACCCATAGTTAGTCCCATTTTTGATTTCTCACTATGAATTGCCTGTATCCTACTTGTCCAACTCCTTGGAAGCATTGATTTGCCAGTAGAAATACAAAAAACAGAAATGAGAAGCTAGGGTTTTGGACCACATTTTGGGGTTTTTTGACTTTTGAGAGAAATCAAGGAAAATCGACCATACCACGAGGTTCGTAACTACATTGCTAACTCGTCTGTATATTTTATTTCGTGTTTTAGTCAATTTTTATCGTATGGGTTTTACTGTGCATTCATAAGAATTTCAGTAGATTTATCGCATGCATTTTAGTCTTTGCGCGTTATTTGAGTTGTAGTGAAGTTGGGAAAGTCGTGGAAAGCTAGAAATACGAATTCGAAGGATTTGGGTAAATATAAATAGTAACTCATTAATATTTCGACAAGCTTGTGGGGTTCACATTGTCTAAATTTCAAAATCGAGCCGAATTATGTTAGTATAGTGATAATATGGATTTGTGGTAGTGATGAATGGGTAATTAGATGGGTAACGAGGGTTTTTAGTCGGTTTTGTGTATTTGTCTGAGTTTAGGAAAACCCAGGTTTAACATGCATTGCACACATTCGAGTCTCTTACGTATTTTGAAATGCATATTAATATATATATTTGGATACATGTGTTTAGACGACGAAACGCAAGCAAGGTATTCGCTCGACACGCCGAGGAACGAGGGAAAGTAGGAGTGTATACCTTCCCTAAGCAGTGAGTGGACACTTTTATGTTTTCAATATTTTAAAATGACTTTTGATGTGCATATATGTATATATGTTTAAATAAGCATTGAACTTGTTTGTTTATTTTATGGCCGGAGAGCCAAATGATTTTATTTAGTTTGTTGGCATATATGGGTTGTATATGATTGATGGCCATTGAGCCAGTTTTTAATATGCTATGCTTTGATGTTGGTTTATGTTGATGATATGACCAGTGGGCTAGATTGTTATATTTTTGTGATGACGGTCATGAGGGCCAGGTATTGGTGATACGGCCATATAGACCAGGACTTTTACTATAACTGCAGGGTTTGTGGTAGCCTAAGAGTGATCATTGGAGGTGGTCCCCTAGGTACGGTATATGGGAGTCTAGGGTCAGCCTGATAGAGAGGTCGCCTAGGTGAGTGCGGGAGATTTCACAGGTGGGGGTTGTTATATGATGTTATGATATTGTATTAGAGATGTGGATTGACCAACTATAAGTCTCATCGGGGATAGTCATAGATGTCATCCTGTGACTACTCGAGGCAACGTTAGTGGTGGGTTTATTTCCTAAAAACGATGCATATTTTATTTTTTGCATATAAAACGTTCTTTTATCAAAATAGCATTGTTTGTATTTGTATGTAAAATCCCACTGACAATTTTGGTATGCTCAAGACCAGGATAATCACCGAGAAAGCCAGCTAACCCAATGACTTTTATAATATGATTTAAGGTTTTCAAAATAAAAGAATTTCTTTGAATTAAAACGTTTTAATTTGTGTTCGAAATACGTTTTCTTACACATTAGTTAAACAGCATGAGTATATATATGTGTATGTATGTTTTCAGTTTACTTACTGAGACTCACCCACCTCACTTTTCAATTTCAAGATAAATTAGGAGATACGCATTTGGGTTAGGTGGTGATCATTCCAGGTGTTGGAAGCATCAGGTATATGTTATGCTGACTCACCCTACTTGATTCACAGTCCACTGGATTCTGCTGTTTTATATTATTCTGTTTAAGAAACTTTTATGAATTGTAAAAGAATTTATAAGAAATGTTTGGATTTTATTTTGGGATAGATTAATTACCACAGATTCACATTTTGATAAACATTCTATGAATTGATTTATATATATATATATATATATATTTTGAAGTGTTTGTGGATTGTTTTAAAAAGATTTGAAGTTTGGGTGTTTGGGAGAAAACTATATTAGTAGTGTTTAATTTACGATTGATACAGGTTTTTGTAAAGGCCTTATAGGCTCACAGGGTGTGTCTTGGTGATTGGATACATCCTAGGGAGTCTGTGGTGGTTGTCACGTATGGGATCCATGGGTTAGGGTGTGACATAGGACGTCCTTATAGCTAGTACCAGTAGGTCTATTAAATAACCAAAATATATATATCAATGTCCTAAAGGACTTAAAAAAAGTAAGAAAAAGAAAACTCTCACTCTAAAAAAATCCAAAATAAAATCACCTAATAGAAAATGTTTCCATTGTAGGGTTGAAGGATATTGAAAGAGAAATTGTCTTCAATATCTCGATAGCTTTAAGAAGGTTAGGACAGGTATGAATAGTAGTTATATGACTGAATATGAATTAAGTGTTAATTCAAATATTCATTCATGGGTAATTAACTCAGCTGCTACTTTTTATTTTTGTATGTCTTTATAGGTAATTAAGTGTTAATTTAGATATTCATCAGATAATATAGAATAATTTTACATTATCAGACGATGAGATCGTCTTAAGGATGACTAATAGAGTAACTATTGCTATTACAGCCTTAAGATCATATAGGCTAGACTTGTCATCCGGGCACATATTAAGCTTGAGAATGTTTTTTATTTTGCTTCTACCGTACAAAACATTATATTGGTATTTGTATTATGTAATATGGGAAATTATGTACAATTTAATAAAGATATATGTTTAATATATTTTAGAAATGTATGTGTTATTAAAGCAATTAATACAAATAATTTATATATTCTTTAATTGAATAATTATTATTTAGTATTTTTTATTTCTAGTGAAAGAATTTAAAATAAAATTAATCATAAATATTTGTGGCATCACAGATTAGGCCAGCCATATTAAGGATAGGTGACTCACTCAAATATATATGAGTGAAAGTTTTATCTTATTGGGTTCAAAACCCATTTCGACATGTGAGTCGTATCTTTGAGATAAAATAACCAAATCATCCTTTAAGAATAAAAGGGAAAAGTTAAAAAAACAGTTGGACCTTGAAAATACTGATGTGTGAGAGCCTTTCAATGTAATGATCAGAGGAGGTTTTGAGTACTTCATCATCTTTACCGATGATATGTCTTGGTAAGAGTATATGTATTTAATGAAATACAAGTCTGAATGCTTTAAAATGTTCAACGAATTTAGATATGAAGTAGAAAACCAAACAAGAAAAGTATTAAGGTTTACAATTAGATCAGGGATGCAATTCAAAATTTCTTAAAATAAAATAAAATAATATCATGAATGACTCCTTTGTATACACCTCACTTTAATGGTGTATTAGAAAGAAGAAATCGTAACTTATTAGATATGGTGCAAACTGTAAGAATCTAGTATGCTATTTTCTAAAATATGAAAATAAATTTGCATTCTATAGAATTAGGAATTGAACTTGTATACCTTTGTGTCTAGACAACTTTGCTGCCTTAAATTCAATTTCTGAAGCTTGAGAGGACCAAAATAGCTTATTTTCTATCAAGTGATACCCTTGTTCCTTTTCTCCTCTTTAGCAATTCTTCAAATCAATCAAAACTCTTTTGATTGAATTTAGGTTTTCTGGTAAAACCTAGATTTCCAACTCTTGGAAACCAAAACTCAACACTTGAAATTGGTTGCATTATAGCCTTAATCACATGCTGGAATATTTTATTCCCTCTTCAATTTGATCAAATGATGAAATTTGGACTATGAATGGGCAACCTTCCATATTCGACAATAAAGGAAAGAAAAATTTTTATTTTTCTTTTAAAATGATAGTAATCAAATATTATCCAAAACTTCCTTTTATAATTATTTAATTTAATTAACCATTAATTAAATTAAATACTTGGATTTAAAGTTGCCAAATGAAGGGATGAAATTACTATACATCTTATGTGTATCCACCATCCATTTATAACTAATGTGTAAGGCTAGGATGTTTTCACTTATTAACAAATTATTTGCTAGGATAAAATGTTAACATACATCACTCATTTCATTACCAAGTTTAGGTTAACCAATCAAATTGACTTAACTTAATATATTAGAGTAATGCATAAAATAAATAGGAAAAAATTGAGCCAATTGTAAGCAGAATTTAATAGGTTCACCGTAAAACTGAAGTGGATGATATAATCGAATTAAACTTTTTTAATTCTTTTTATATCTTGAATTAAACTTTTTAACTCTTTTTATTTAATTAATCTTCAAGAAGATTAATTAAATATATCCACAAACTAATATTAACACTTAACCATACAATACGACCCCTGGATTACAATAAAGTGCGATACTTTGATAATGAACCTTTCCATCATCAGTTACTGTATAATTCAATCCTTTCGTCACACAATGCTCCGATTGGATCAATGGTATGCTATAATCGTTAAACTTGTTTACTTTCAATGCTATATACAATAAATAATAGATAACGACTTTATTGTGTATTACTATTGAGAACACACTTCTCAATCACACACAATATGCAACCCTAGTCGAGGATTTCACGAGTCAAATCTAAATTATTCACGTAGAGTATTCTACCTCAAATACTAAGACTGATGAATTCTTTCTTGAATATTCATATACCTCTATGAATGTCGCACCACACCCAATAATTACCTATCATAAGCTTAGATTTAAACTTGCCTTGAGTAGTATTAAAGTATAGCAATTCATTCACAAGATAACCATGATGTTGTAAAATCTAAGGATTATTTACATAATTGATACAATGAATGTCCAATTGACGATTAAGTGTAATTACATTTGAACAATTTGTGCAAGTCTATTCAGTGAACTCATACTCAACTAATAAGCACTTATACACAACCTTTAATATACTAGTCTATTCGGTACTATAAAGGACCCATTTTATAGTTCTATGACTAGGAATATTTAGGAATGATATTACCAATATATAGTCTCATAAATATGAACTTATCATTATAATGTGTATTGTATATATTTCATAAGCTTTATCATTATATGCAAATCAAATATACATATACCAATGATAAAAGACAATATAAATATAAGAAAATACTCAATTTTATTAATCATAAGATTTACAAGAGTTTTACAAATTTATAATCACTAATTACATTGTGATTAACATTTAAGTCATGTAACTCTTTCATAAATAATGGTTAGTTTACTGACCACTATGGACATCCTCAGTAAGATTCCTATCAAATCAGTTTAAAGACTCTGTATAAAATATGGAGTGATAAAAGATACAGTTTCAATTATATGACAGTCTAAGGTGTCCAATATATGTTAAATTCATCAAATCTGACAAACTTGATCCTAAATCAGAGATGAGTCAGTTTATCAAATATCCTAAAAATAGGTTAGGATATTATTTCTACTTTTCTTCTGGTCAGTAGAAATATGAACTTCCTAGAGAAAGAGGCTCTTGAGACAGGAAGTGTAAGTAGAAATATTAAATTAAAAAAGGAATCTATTAAACCTTGAATCGATTATACTAATACTAGAACATCCAATCAATAGACTTCTATTCTACTTAATCCAATTTTAAATAAAAAAATTGACTTGGGTTTTCAAGACTTTCAGGCAGATAGATTTTTTAATGAACAAGATTTTGAATCTTATTTAGTAGGAGCATCGAATCATGGAGATGATTTGAAAACCTATGAAGAGATAATTCTGAATAAGGATTTAGGAAGATGGTTAAAGACAATGAATTTTAAAATAGAATCCAAAGAGATGATTTAAAGACTTGTTGATATGAGCCCCGTGCCTAGATCCCAAGAACATATCGATAATTTTATATTTTCACAATACATATAATTGTGTTCGCATTGAACATAGTTGACATGCCATCACGGCTGTATAATTATTTTGGGGATCTGAGTTGATTAAGATAGAGTTTTGAAGTTATAAACACATGGACCTCAACGTAATTAAATGTTAGTTTTATTTTGAGTGGCATCCCTATGATATTTTCCAAATTTGGGGAGGATTCAAGTGAAAATTTTTTATTTTGACAGATTCAGTCGATCGAATAAGGTGATTCGTTTGAATGATGTTTTGAGGTCTCCCTGAAAAATATTTGGCCTTGGATTGGTTTGAACGAATAGAGTGATTCATTCGAACAAATTGACCTTCATTTGAACAAGCTGAGATTCGTTCGAATGATAAAATAGAAGTCCCCTGACTTTTGAAAGCATTGAAGGATTCGTTTGAACGGACCTTAATTCGTTCAACCTAAGTAGGTAGTTTGTTCTAACAAACCCCGATTCATTCAATCGAACGATTGCAAAATGATAATTTTTGCCTTCTTCTAGAAGCTTATCTTTTACATTTTTTAAGCATAAAATGATAATTTCATCTTTTTTGTATAAATAGGAGGCTGAGGTCCCATTTCTCACGATTTTCTTCTCCTTTCCTTCTCTTCTCTCCCTCTCCCTCACGTTCTCTCCTTTGTCCTTCTTAGCCATCACTCGAATCTTTGCTATATTTTTTTACTTCTCTCTATTTGTCATCCACATTTTCTATTTATAACTTCATGGGAGCATCAATTTGGTGGTAGAAGCGCAAAAAACGAAAGGGAGAGCTAGGATTTTGAACATACATTTTGGGATTTTTTGACTTCTAAGTGAAATTTAAGCAAACCAACGATACCACGAGATAAACAGCATCATTTCTTACACGTCTGTGCCTTTCATTTTGTGTTTTATTAATTTTTGGGCATATGGGTTTTACTATTCATCCAAAGGATTTTCGACATTTTTATCACATACATTTGGATTTTTACACGTTAGTTAGGTTGTTGTGAAGTTGGATAAATCGTTAGGTAACTAAAAATGAGAATTTAAAAATTTTGGATAGGTATAAACAGTAATTAGATTACTGTTTTAATGGAAAGATGGGGTTCACTTGTCAAAATTATAAAATCGAGTCGAAATGCACTAGTTTAGCAGTAATATGGGTTTATAGTGGTAGAGAATTGATAATTGGATGAATATCGAGAATTTAACTAAATTTACGTATTAACCGACTTTAAGAACCCAAAGTAGAATGCATTGCACACATATGAGTCTTATTTGTGTTTTAGAGTTGAGTATTTATATGTTTTTGAATATATGTGGTTAGGCGACGATAGCTTGCAAAGAACCCGCTTGAGATGCCAAGAAACGAGGGAAACTTATGAAACCTGTCCCTCAGGGTTATGGGCATTATAGTGAAACCCTCATAAAATTTTATATTTGATATTTTGTGTAAATCACGCGTTAGAGGATATAATAACTTGAATTTATTTATCGATAAAGGTGTGTAATATAAAGTATGAGTTTATGAGAAAGAACTAGATTTTTAACCCTAAAATCATCTCTCAATGAGAAAAGTTTTCATTGTTTTTGTAGAACTCGAAGAGAGCTTTCCATTGATATATTATGGGTTTCGAGCGGATATCGAGATCTAAAGTTATGGCCATTTGAAGTAATAGTCCTCAGAAGAAGGAAGAGAGGCAAAGGTATTGATACCTTTGGAGAAAGGTATCGATACATTAGTGGGTAAGGCTAAACGTATTGATACATTTAGAGATAGGTATCGACACCTTATAGTTATGATGAATAATACGGGCCAAACGTATCGATACCTTGGAAGCATGATGAATAGTAATAGTATTAAACATATCGATACCTTGGAAAGGGTATCGACACCTTTGTGACGAAGATGAATTCTGTTTGCGACGAAACGTATCGATACATTGTAGGTATGATAAACAGAGAAAAATCAAAGGTATCAATACATTTTTGAAAGGTATCGACACCTTTGGGCATATCACAGCCTATTTACGCTAAACAGGGGATCGTATTTCCCATTTCTCATTTTCACTTTTTCTCTCTTTATTTTCGACAGAAATCGTTTCTCTCAACTGTGTAAAACTGACCTCAGCCATTTCTCTACCAAACTTTGTCATTTTAACTCCTATGAACTCAGAAATAACACCAGGACTCAGAAACCTATTTTGAACAGAGTTCTAACCGTCAGTTCAAGTGAAATCGAGAAAAAAGGATTGCAACAAATAGTAACCGAAGAGAGATTCAAGCCAAAGAGGGACTCAAGCTCACCTACAAGCTCGGGTAAGTTTATCCCTCTCTCTATTTTGAGCTGTCATTTCATGTAAATCTAGGAATAGATAGCTTGGGTACTGTTTATAAAACCATAAAATTAGGGGGTTTTAAGATTATCAATTGAGTTGATAAACTAGAGGGTTTGTACTTTTATTAGTGTTAAAATAACTAAAAATGAAGCGAGGGTGGAGTTAGAATGAGTTTAGGCAGTAAAGAAAGAGAGAGAGAAAGCATGAGCATGTATGGCATCATGCACGCACATTACGACAAATTGTTGAATTCGTGTTTGTATGTGTATCCAGGCATGGCAGTCGAGTCCGGAGGATATCTCGAGGGTGGTTTCCCACCCCATAATGGTAAGTATACACATTCCTTTCCCTTCATCTCGTTTTATGTTATTTATGAATAATCGTAATACTAAAAATTATAGCATGTGAATATGTATATGTATAACTGAAATGAGGAGGCGTTGGATGTATGTTATTTTGTGGTGGCCAGGTTGTCCTCTTACTTGTGATAGCATTAGAATTATTGAAAATCCTTGATTTGCCATGAATGTGAGGCTGAAGGCTTATAGTGCTTGTGGTTAATATTATGATATTGTGATTGTGAGGCCGGAGGCTAATTTTATACATATTTGTAAATATGGCATAATTGAGTTTATAATGGCCGAGGTGTCATACTTATTGATTTGGCTTTATAAGCCAACATGTCTTTTTTTACTGTTTTGGCTTTGTGAACCACAGATGATGTTTTTGGCCATGTGAGCCACCAGTTACTTGATTTGCCTTGATGGGCTGATGAGTACATAAAAGTGTATGTGTTTTAAGGTTAAATTTATCATTTTACACTTCAAAGTATGATTAACTCTCTCC
>JAVXUL010013764.1:0-12237 GCA_035590515.1 Trichilia minutiflora | reverse complement strand
TATTATTATAAATATATAATAAATATTTAATTTTTAAAAATATTTTTTAATATTTAATTAATATATAAAATAAAAATCGAATCAATCTGTTTAACCAACGAATTAAATAGATTTGAATCCTTTTATTTACAAATTAATTGAATTAATCCATTTTTTATTTATAAATTAATTGAATTAATCCCTTTAACCTGCATATCAATAAATTTTAACCCTAATTTTTTTTTTGTTTTATTAAATTAGTCGACCCATCTCACCGCTTTGACAACTCTAATTATTTATCCCTCTCACGTGACGATGCTGCTCCCTTTGTTTTTGCATGATGCAATCATTTCCCATGAGCTGAACTGATGAAGACGGCCATGAGCTTATCATCAACTCGAATTCATTCGACAAGAAAAAACGTTAGCTTCAGCTCTGTTTACTATAACTGTAGGTGAACCTAACAGCCTTGTTTTGATGATCTTCCCATATTTTGTAATCCGAGGTTGGACGAAGTCGTCAAACAATCGATCGTTAAGCTGAGCTTTCAGGAATTCTATTGTTTCACCAAAGGAAGTCCCATATCTCCAGGTGGGAATTTCCTCTTGTTTATGCTATAACAAATAATTTTCTTACTTTCGAAGAATAGGACGAAGGCAGATTTTAAAGCCAAGAGAGAAAACATCCAGTTAATTTGAAGAATAGCCATTGATGATCAATGTTGTGAGATTAGATCAAATGAGAAATTGGGAATTTGTAGTATCAGTTTGCCAAAATCAGGTGATTAAATTTATACATGGCACTCGTCAGGAAATTATAAGTCAAACAGGTTAGATTTTTTTTTTTTAAACAATAAAAGTCAACCAATAAACATGCATATACATAACCATCGCACTAATGTTACTATTATATAATTTGTTGACTTTGGGGGAAGAAATATATAAAACCACAAAATTCGTGTGCGTGAAATTGGAAGAACATTGCATTTGCATGTACACCATGCTTCATGATATGATAATACTCTAACCGCCCTTCGGAGAAACGACACGTAATCATCATCATAACTTGTCTGAAAGCATTACAGTTATGTATCTATATCCATATCCATATCCATATAGATATAGATATAGATATGGAAGCTAGCTGTGTCTAGAGTCGTCGTTCTTGAATTTATATGTATGGAGTATCCCTTAAAATCTGGAAACTTGATAGAATATAGAGGTTTAGTTATCTCCTCTTCAAAATTTAGAAAATGGAATCACTTTCACATCACCACCAATGACAGCTGAATGCAAGCTCCCTTTTCCCTTTTTTTTTTTTTTCAAACTATAAGATAAAGAAGAGAGAATCAACCTTGGAACTCTCTGCCACTCTGAATTATTAATTATTTGTGAACACGTACGGCATTAATGGTTAATCTTACTTTGATTTAGAATTATCATTTTGAACAATTAATAGAATAATTCTTCAAATTATATGACAACGTAGAATCAATATCACATTAACCTTGAGAATTTATATCAGGTTGATGAATTTCAAGGCACCCAACTTACTGAAATTCAAACATACAAGAAGACTTGGAAATTCAAAATATCATTGCACTTAAGTTGTTGACTTCATCGTAGTTTTTCAATATCATTCAGCACCATTACAGTCGACTGCATGAAAGACTGGAAAACTTTGTTTCTTCAATCAAATGGCGATATGTACAGAGTATCCTAACATATGTATTTTAGAATATAAGAACAAGAAGAGACTCATTATTGAATGTATAAGAGCATCCACTGTCGCATGAAACGAGAGAAGATTGTTTCATTTCACTGATACGCATATTGTTTGCATTTGCAAAAATTTTTAATCTAATCTATAAAATACAGATTATGTTTAAGGTAACATTAAATAAAATTACATTAAGTAGATTGAATTGAATTGGTTTTACGGGTTGGGCTTTGGATTTAAATAAATAAAACAACAATTTTAAGTTCAAATATATAAATGATTTGAATTAAATTAGATTTAAGATCAAAATAAATAAAGAAATAATATATTATATAAATAAATTAATCAATTAATAATTCGTAATATATAAAATAATTTTTTATATTGAATTAACTACAATAATTTTTATATTAAATTTTTTTTGAAATCATTATTTGGCTATTTTTTATTATTTTTCATAAGTTTTGATAGAAAGTGAGAAAAATCAATTAAAGATAGAATAAAAAAGATAAAACTAGTATGAAAAAATAATATTCTTTTATATTTATATAAAAATAATTAATAATATTGAAATTGATTATATTTAACGTAGATTAACGGATTGCCAAATTGAATTTAGTTTAATACGCAATCTAATTCGTGAATGACAGATTATAAAATTTTAATCATTAAGTTAATCCATAAATTTTTTAAATTGATTCAAATTATATAAATTAATAAATTAAATCAATTTTAATTAGATTGATTGAAATTTATCACCTCTAATTTGAATCAATGCTAGCCAAAGTTAATTAACCTGGAGCTAACAAAGGAAGATAAATTAACTTGGTGCCAAGATTTTTCATTTTCTATACCTATCTAATGTATACTTTGAAATAGCCCTATCTAACGTATACATTTATTACTGAAACTAATGAAGTCAAAATACCCCATATTGATGCAAGGAATTGTGATCATCTTCAACCTCGAGCACTAGTTTTTTTTTCTTCTGTAATGATGGATCGTCTAACAAATACACTCTGCAAAACACAAAAATCTCAGGGGTAAAACCCTCTGATACTTAAGTCAGTAAGGGTTTTGCTTGTGTATGAGAGTTGAGAGAAAATTAGAAAGAGAAGAAGAGAGAGAAAGTGAATGTCTTAGTGTCTCATGTGTATGAAGGAAAAAAGGAATATTCATTACTCGTGAATGCAAAACGAACCTCCGCTTTTTTTGGAATCTGTCATCTTTTATTCATTGGCTTGCCTCACCATATATACGTGTCACTTTCTTATTGACTTTTTTCCCAAATGTTTGTTGCAAAAATCATGGGACATGGATGTCAGGAGGTTCGTATTTATCCACGTGCATCGAAAAATATTCTGGAGTATTGATAGGGTTGGATGACTATTTTCGAAGGATGGGTCATTGGGGATGTGTTCCGAGACATCATAGATCTTGGGTGAAAACTTATACAATAATTAACTGTTTAAATCTCCAAAAAGAGGTCTCGGATAACAATACCATTAATTAACCATGAACACATATTTGCCATGAGTAATCTGAGACGTTTTCTTGAATACTTGGTCTCGGACCATAACAGATAAGAGATCTTACTTTAACACTAAGGAGGAAGGTCTCAGAATATCGCCGTATTATGGGTCTTTAAAGGGATCAATACCTCGGGATAATGGAATTGGGCTTGTGGGCCGGGCTCTTCGTAAATTACCCAAACATAAAGCCCTCAATTTTTAATTAAAAAAAATTTTAATTAAAAACTTTAAAAAAAAGTGTTACACAACTGTCGTAGTCCTTTGCGTGCCATCTTCTTTTAAAATTACTCTGAGAAACGAAATCGTTGTTCCACGTGATAATTCCCTATTAGTATATCCGACTGACATGATCGATTTTATAGGGATTGTAATTATTCGTATGCAAAAGTGGGGCCTATCAATTCAAATTATTGAAAGGACGCGACTTTTGGTGCTTCAAGAATTCGATGACATGACAATTATCCTTCCGTTAGATTTGCTTCGGGATTCAGGTTTTTCAACACGTCTCTTCTTCATTCGCCTCTATAAATACTCCTCCCCTTTTGAACTTAGTTTTTTTCTTTTTCTGTTTTACTTGCAACAAGAGGAATTTCTCAAAGTTCTATAGAGATCTCCGGTAACCCCATCCACAGTCGTTAGCCAATCTCTCACGGACTTCGATTTTTAATTTCTTCATCAGTATAACCAATAAGTTCTTCTTGCATCTCTATCTATTTATACTTTCTACAAATCTTAATACTCTGTGACAGTTATAAAATGAGAGAAGCAAACCACTTGTATAACATCAGATTAGTTCAATAATCCTTTATTGATCATTTAAAACCTATAGAGAATTACACATTAGTTTAAAGGCATCAGAATGTATATACATACAAAAACTGAAACTTAAAGATTGTATAAAGTTCGGTCATTAGGATACAACGATTCTTGATAATGATAGAAGAGTCCCTGAGTTGATGATGACCCCTCAATAGCCTCGTTGACCTTTTTTCTATTTATTTTTTGGACAGAAATGGCTTATGTCTCTAACTCTTCTTCTACACCTGAGGTTGTACTTGGGAGAGATAACTCAAGGAGAGATTTGGCGTTGGTGGCTGGTCTATCAACAATTTCAGAGGCTAGGTCCTTTTATGAGCATGACTGGTTTGTATCCACAGTATTAGAGACAAACTTGGAAGCTTATATAGCTTGTTTTAGGATCCTTGAGGATATCTACCTCTGACCCCCCGAGGCCAATAAAAGATCTAGTAGCCCTTTTGAGGGTGAAATAGCTATTAATGAAGAATTGTTTTATTTAGGAGTTAGACTACTACTGCAGGGATATTTTTTAAAAAAATTTGCATCCTTTCGGATAGCCCCATATCAGCTCAATCTGAATAGCTGGCGAATACTCTCGGGTTTGTTCGTGTTATAGAGCCAGATAACTGATTCGTCACCTTTAATAGAAGAAATAGAGCATTTGTATGTGCTCAAAAAGAACCCCGAGAAGAACCCTGGATAGTATTATCTTTAGGCGAGGCCTCAAAAGCCTAATCCGATAAAAGGAAATCCCACCTGCAATAAGGATTGGAAAAACAAATGATTTTTTGTGGGTGGTAACTGGAATTTAGAGCCGGATATCCCCGTTCCAAGGGCCTTTGGTAAAGCTCTAAATGAGTGGGGGGAAGGGGAATTAAGCCCCCATAACTTAGAAATAATTAGGCTAGCAAGGTCTCAACCAATAGATCAGAAGACCTTACTTTTCGATACGAACCTTATTGCCTCAGACTTAGTAAAACCTACCCAAGCAAGGAGTTTGTGAATCTGCATAAGATGAATTATGCTCAAAGTAAATGTTTTCTTTCACTTACAGCTTTGTAATATTATTGTTGTTGTGTATATGGTTGACCCCCCTATCCTTCTGTTGTTGTTTTTGTAGGAATCACAATGTCAGGACAACAACCCGAGAATCTGTTGACAGCCCTGTCTAAATTGGCAGGGAAGAAGAAAGTGGAGTCCTTCAAACAGCCGTCTCGAGACACTAAACAACCACCTAAGGACACAAGCAAACCAGCAAAGCCTGGGTGCCTTATTAGGAGGAATCAGGGTCCACCAATAGTCTCGAAGTCAGAATCCAAAACCCTTTCTATTGTCATTAAAGATAAGGGAAAGAGGGTAATGGCGGAGGATCTATCGGTGGATAAAGGGGTCCGAAGAGACCAAGGACTGGTGTAGCCAACCCTCCAACTATTTAGAGAATTTTTTTAGGATGGCAAACATCCCTGAGCTTAAATCTGACCATATCCCTAAAGAAAAATGGTAATATTTTAGCCATCTCCTGGGGTTGATCAATGACATCATAAAACATCTTTCCCCTGGCGTTTCACAGAGGTTAAAGTCTCTGAAAGATGTAGAGGCTATGAAGTTCATGTACAGATGGGGTCTGCGGGTAAGTTTTAATACTTGTTTTATTTGTTTATTTATTTATATATTTACTAATGTTTTTCTCGGTTTGTAGGCGGTCCAACAAATGAGATGTCAATGAGAGGACAAGAAGGATGACACCAAAGAGCTAAAAAAATTGGAGAATGAGAATGCCTGGGCCATGGAGTCCCTTGAGAAGACGCAGGCAGAACTGGCAGTGGAGAAGACAAAACTCGAAGAAAAGGAGTTACCATGGGGGAAGCAAAAAGAAGAGTTGAAACTTCGAGTTACGGCCTCGAAATCCAAGCAAATAGGTCTTAGTGCTGAGAACTCCAACCTTAGGTCTTGGCTTGCACTTAAGGAATCTGAGTTAGAGCTATTTCAAAAGAGGGTGGATGGAGAACTTCAATGGGCCCAAGAAACCACGCAAAGGCATAAAAAGCTATTATGATTGCTAAGGCCGAAGGTGAGGCTAAGATGGATCAGGCCATAGACCTGACATGCCAAACCTTTAAAATGCAATATCCTCACCTTGACATCGGATGGTTGTATGAAACTTTGGGGAGAGATATGCTAGCTTTTGAGGTTCCAGCTGCCGAAACAAATAAGGAAGCTCTAGCCTTATATCTTAATACCGAGATCACGACTGTCGACCCTCCACCAGCTCAGGAACAACCTCTCATTGTTCGATCCGCAGATCCTCTATCTGAGCAAAAACCTAAGTCCCCAGGGAATTAGGAGGAAATTATTAATGTAGAAACTTAGGTTTTTGTCCTTATAATTTTTCTTTCTTTTTATTTTGTAGAAAACGTATATTCTTTAATGAAAAATTATCATTCTGAATTCCTGCTCTCATACTTCTTCTTGAGTTCGGATAAATATCTATTGAGTGAGTACCTATTTATACTTACACAAATAAGTTAAGTGATAAAAATTGTCCACATATGCTACTTAACGAATGTTTTTATAAGCACATGTACCAAATTAGTACAAGTTGACAATTCCTCAGCTTATCAAGACAGATTACGTAGAAAAGTTCCACTAAGCATAAAGGTTATCTCGGATAATACTGCATCTAATAACCGTGATGGCAAGCAAACATGAGATGTAGGGTCAGAATAGTCAAAACAAGTACTATTACTTTCATTAATTATAACATAAGTAATTGTTATAACGAATGAGGATTAACAGATTTAATCAATCACTGAACTGAATTTTTAAATCAAAACAATGTAGATTGAACAATACTTAGCGATGATAATAGCTCGGGGATGTTGTGGCTTCAATACCAGTATGTAGTCTCTTCTCGAAATGACATGGTTCCACACTAGTATGCGGCCTCCAATAAGAGATGACATGATCTCATACCAATATGTGGTCCCTACTCGGAACGACGTGGTTCCTGACTAGCATGTGGCCTTCAAATAAGAGACGACGTGATCTCATACCAATATGTAGTCCCTACTCAGAATGACGTAATTCTTGACCAGCATGTGACCTTTAAATAAGAGACGACGTGATCTCATACCAGCATGTGGTCTCTACTCAGAACGACGTGGTTCCTGACCAGTATGTGGCCTTCAAATAAGAGATGATGTGGTCTCATACCAGCATATGGTCCCTACTCAGAACAACGTGGTTCCTGATCAGCATGTGACCTTCAAATAAGAGATGATGTGGTCTCATACCAACATGTGGTCCCTACTCAAAACAATGTGGTTCTTAACCAGTATGTGGTCTTCAAATAAGAGACGACATGATCTCATACCAATATGTGGTCTCTATACGAAATGTTGTGGTTCTTGACCAGTATATGGCCTTTAAATAAGAGACGACGTGGTCTCATACCAGTATATGGTCCCTACAAGGAATATCGTGATTCCTGACCAGCATGTGGTCTTCAAATAAGAGACAATGTGGTCTCATACTAGCATGTGATCCTTACACGAAACGTCGTGGTTCCTGATCAGTATATAGCCTTCAAATAAGAGACGACGTGGTCTCAAAATCACAGTAATATTAGCCAACTAAAGACATAGAACCTGAATGCTGATAGAGTGCTTTTGAGATTGATAAGGACTGATATCATTGAAAGTCAAATATGTACAATGTCAAATACTAAAGTAGATCATAAAGCCACAGGGTTAAATCAGGGATAGTATAATTTTAACTTCTCGGCGTTCCAGGATTTCTTGACTTGTACTCCTCCTGGTGTCTTCAGTTTGTAGACGTCGAGTCTGAGAACCTCTGTGATTTTGTACGGTCCCTCCTAATTGGCTCCAAACACCCCTTCACCAGGAAGTCTGGTGTTAAGAGTTACTTGTTTAAAAACTAGATCTCCTCTCTGAAAAGTTCAGCTTTTGACTTTCTAATTGTAGTATCGAGTCACCTTTTGTTGATGAGCTGTTACTCTGATTGCAACCTTGTCTTGCGTTTTCTCTAGCAAATCCAAGTCTAGTCTTCAGCTGGCTTCATTCATTTCTTCATCATGGTCTTAGACTCGGAAAGTTGAGATGTCAATTTTAATTGGGATCACGACTTCACATTCGAAAGCTAATAAGAATGAAGATTCTCCTATTACCACTCTAGGGGTTATTTTGTAAGCCCAAAGTACTTCGGGCAGTTTGTCAATCCATACTCCTTTGTGTTTTCTGAGCTTCTTCTTCAAGGCTTTTTTAACTATCTTATTGGCAGCTTTCACTTGTCCATTAGCCTGAGGATGAGCCGGTGTAACGAATTTCAAATTAATACCGAAATTCGAGTAGAATTCTCTGAATTTGGCATTGTCAAACTGCTTTCCGTTATCAACCACCAGTATTTATGGGACTCTGAAGCGGTATATTATATTCTGCTTCACAAAAGTTGTTGTCTTCCTTTCTGTTATGCTGAAGAGAGGCTCTGCTTCTACCCATTTTGTAAAATAATCGCAACAATTGCGTATTTGGTGTTGGCTCGAGCAGCAGGTAGTGGTCCGATCAAGTCCAATCCCCATTGAGAAAAAGGCCAAGAACTGAAGAGACAAGAGAATTCTTCTGATGGTTGTCTCAAAATATCCCCATGGATCTGACATCTATGGCATGCTCAGACAATCTAAGAAGCATCCTTCGAAATTGTAGGCCAGTAGTATCCTTGTCGAATGATTTTATACATAAGAGAATGAGTCCCACTATGGCTTCCATAGATTCTACCATGTATTTCTTCTAGAACTTTGTTAGTCTCATCTGGTCTTAAACATTTCAAATATGGCAAGCTAAAACTACGTTTATATAAGATATTGTCAATGACAATATACCTAGCCGCCCTATTCTCAATCTTTCTCTCCTCATTTTTGTCTATTGGTAGTTCTCCAAACTGGATATATGATTTGATCTCCCTTATCTATATCAAGTCTGGTATTTTTTGCATGGCAACCACACGTTCATCCTTCAATTCTACGCTTCTTTGTGTCAAAATTTTATGGGCATTGAAGTAGGGGTTTTTCCCTTGAAGGTAAAAGCTAATTTGGCTAATGCATCAGCTCTAGAGTTCTCGGATCGAGAAAGTTGCTTCACTGTCACTTCTTTAAATGCCTCTAGAAGTCTTCTGGTCTAACTCAAATAAGATTGTATATTGTCTTCTCGAGTTTGGAATTATCCCTTAATATGATTGACTATCAGTTGAGAGTCACAATTTATGTTGAGAGATGTAACTCCCAAAGCCTGAACCAATTTGATTCAGGCTATTAGTGCTTCATACTCTGTCTCGTTATTGATGACTTTGAAATCAAACTTTAAAGAATACATAACCTCTTCTCCTTCAGGTCTCTTCAAAATCATACCAGCCTCACCTCCTTTAATGTTTGATGCACCATCAATATATAGTTGCCAGAACTCTTCCAAAATATTGGAGGTAGAAGTGATGGATTTGCCTCAGATTTGACTATTTTTCAAGACCTCTAATATCATCAACTGCCTTTCTATAAACCTTTCAGCAATAAAATCTACTAGTGCTTGTCCTTTGATAACTTTCCGAGGTTGATAGTCTATATCATACTCACTAAGTTTGACTGACCACTTCATCAATCACCCTAATAAATCTAGTTTATAGAGGGTTTGTCTCAGAGGTTGATTTGTCATTACCATAATTTGGTGCGCCTGAAAATAACGACATAACTTTTTGGCTATAGTAACAAGCAAAAGAGCAAGCTTCTCTACTGGGGTATATCTCGTCTCAGTGTCTAGCAAAGCTTTGCTAGTATAATAGACAGGTCTCTGTATCTTTTTTGTGTCTTTTTTTACTAGGATAGAACTTACAGAATGATCACTGACAGTTAGGTATAGCTGTAGGATGTTTTCCTTCTCAGGACTGACAAGATATGGGATATGAGCTAGGTACTTCTTAAGCTCCCGAAAACTCTGTTCACAGTTCTCATCCCACTCTATTTTCTTCCCTTTTCTCATTATTTAAAAGAAAGAGAAGCATTTGCTTGTGGCCTTAGAAAAAAAATCTACTCAATACAACTAATCTCCCCGTCAAACTTTGTAACTTTCATTGTTTTTAGAGGTTTTCAATCCATGATGGCCCTGACTTTCTGAGGGTTGGCCTCAATTCCGTGCTCACTAACAATATAGCTAAGGAATTTTCCAGCGTCGACCTCAAATGAGCACTTCTCTGTATTCAACTTTATGTTATACTTTCTTAGGCAACAGAAGGTTTCTTCTAGATGTTTAGCATGGTCGGAGGCCTTCATAGACTTAATAATCATATCATGAATATACACCTCTATAATTGATCCAATCAAGGGTTTAAAGTCCCTATTAACCAATCTCTAGAATATCGCATCAGCATTCTTCAAACCGAATGGCATGACTTTATAACAGTACAAGCCCTGATCAGTAACAAAAACAGTCTTGTCCTCATCAGGCTCATGCATTTTGATTTGATTGTACCCTGAAAAAGTATCCATAAAGCTCAGAAGCTCATGTCCCAACGTGGAATCTACCAATTGATCGATCTTTGACAGAAAAAACTGTCTTTAGGACAAGCCTTATTCAGGTCAGTGAAGTCCACACACATTCTTCATTTTTCATTAGTTTTTTTCAGTATTACCACATTGGCAATCCACTCTGGGTAATAGACTTCTCGGATAAAATTGTTCTTTAGAAGTTTCTCCACTTCTGTCTTTATGGCATCTCTTCGTTCAGCATTAAATGCTCTCCTCTTCTGAGCTACTGAATTGGGTCTCAGGTCTATTGTTAAATGATGAGAGATGATCTGAGAGTCGATTCCTGGCATATCCTTATACCAGGCAAACACATCATCATTCCGTCTCAACACTTCGATTTGACATCTTTAGCTTAAAGTTCAGATTATACCCAATTTTTATGACTCTTTCAGGTTGTTTGTCATCTAACTCGACAAATGGCAACTTGTGCTGTCGACTCTGAAACACCCTTTCTTGTTGATCATCTTCTCTCTGTTCTATAGTTGTTTCTCCAGAGAGCGTTTATGTATGCAATAAGAGCTCCTTGAAGCCATGGTAAAATAGGATCGAGCCTCCTTCTGACTTCCCCTAATAATTCAGATTCCATTTCTTGCTCTGAATTTGAGTTTCAAATAGTGAACACTCTCTACTGCTTTAGAAGACCTAAGAAAGGGCATTCCAAGATCATAGAATATGGCATCTTCAGAACCACAATTTGTAACTTCACCATTGTAGTCTTATGATATGACTTATCATCCATTGTTACTGATAGCTGTATTATTCCCAAGGAAAACACACAAGATTTTACGAACCCATATAGAGCAGTTTCGGTAAGCCTCAATTTTAGATTTTTAATCCCCAAGGAATCTAAAGTCTCCTTGAAGATAATGTTAGTCGAACTACCTATGTCAATTAAAATTCTGCCGACCTGAGAAGTTTTCATTGTTTAAGTAACCATCAGGGCATCGTCATGCAGATAATGGACTTAATATTCATCCTCATCAGTGAAAAGTATAAGAACCGAGGCCACCTTTGGCCTCTTCTCTGCGCGCACATTCATCACATGAGGTATAATAGCTAAGCTCGATAACGAATATCGAGAATAATTTTTTTGAGACCTGTTGAAAGTTCCTGCCAAAATAGGGCCCCCCATGATCACCATCAGATCATCTTTCCTTTAACCTCGCTTCGGGTCTTATGGCTTGTCGTTAATATCTATCACGAACTCAGTCAGGTAGTTATTTTTTATTAAGACTTCGATCTGACTTTGCAAATCATAACAGTCATCTGTAAGATGCCCGACGTCCTGATGAAATTCACAGAACTTTTTCTTTGCATCTCTGGTTTGTTTCAACCTGATTGGGCGAGGATCTAATAAGAGTGTCCCCCGTATTTTTGTCTCTTCTAATATTTGTGAAAGAGATGTGTTTAAAGGGGTAAAATTTCTCTTCCCCTGCATCTGAGCCACTCGCCTCGGATTATCTCTCCGAGGTGATCTCCTTTCTCTGAAATACTGATCATCCCTTCGTCTCTCAGCTCTAAAGTGATCGGGGGCGTAACCTCTTCCATGATTCATCTTAGAGGATTTTCTTTTCTCAGCCTTCCACTTCTTATTCTCAGGCTTATTGAATCAGTTATTCT
>JAVXUL010013753.1:0-12237 GCA_035590515.1 Trichilia minutiflora | reverse complement strand
GAAGCAGCTAATGTATGTAAATAAAGAACAAGTTCTTTTATTAATAAATATAGAGTTTATACAAGATCAAAAGCCCTAAAACCGACAACACGAATGGTTTCTAGGGCATATTCACTAACAGTAGAGGTGGGGATCGAAAAGACCTTGGCGGGCAGGAGGAGGTCCAATGACGTCCTGAGGAGTATGCTCTCCAAAGGAGCCTTAAAGACACCCAAGGCCGCTAACCCAAAGATGAAGGTCCCAGGTGATAAAGAGAAAGGGCCTGTGAAGGGGGACCCGAAGAAGACTCCTGAAAAGGAGGGAGAGAAGAAGACCGCCTGCCCTAAGTAGAAGGGAATCTCCTTCAAGGAGCCTCGGGAGGAGGCAGAAAATGTCACCAGAAGGTTGACTTGGCCTTGCCCAAGGATAAGGAGAAAAGGCCCATGGATGAAGGTCGGGCTGAGGAGCAAAAGATATAGAAGACAGACCTCCCGCCTCGCCCCACTTGTCCAGCCCCACTTGTCCAGCCCCTGAGCCCAAAGTTTATTGCCCGAAAACCTTTTTGGATCAGCTTGCTGCTCTTTGTCCTGACTTAGGGCTCTTTGTGTACTTTGTACTTGGACTTGGGGAACTGTCGTGCCCACTACGCGATCTGGGATCCTCTTCGATTGATCCATCCCTCTTTTTGATAGAGGACCCGTTCCTGGGTGACATGGAAAGTACCGCGAATGTAGAAGGGATTTTTGTGGAAGACCTCCCTAAAAGCAAAAAGAAGAATTTTGGATACCTCCTTCTCCTGGCTAATTATGCCCGGGAGGTGATTTTGTGGAAGAAGGGCGATGATATGGCAGGTGTCCCTCCGAAAGAGGCCCTCAACTAGCTGAGCATCTTCTCTCATTGAGTAAGTCTTTCCCTTCCTTAAGTTTTAGTAGTTTCTCTTTCTTTAAAAAATATTGACCATCTTTGTTCCTTTTATTAATCCAGAACGCCTATATACTGGACCTCTTCATCGACGACTTCAAGAATGCCCTTGCTGTCAGAAAACAGGCATTCGAGACCGTGAAGAAGTTAGAGAGGAGGGCCCAGGATATGATAACGACTACTCAGAAGCAGGCCGTTAAGGAGAGGGAGGAGCTTACTTCCAAGGTTACAGCCCTGGAAGGGGAGAGAGCTTAGTGGCTTAAGGAGAAAGCAGACTTGCAGGGGAAGATGTTAGCCGCTGAGGCTCTAAAGGCCAAGAGCGACCTTGTTGAGCAGGCTCGAAAAAGGGTCACTGGTCAGTTCAACAAGCTAAATGAGTTATACCAGACCCTGAAGAAGAGAGATGACCGCCTAAAATCAGATTATTCAATGATCCAGTTAGATCTGGTAAGGTCGAACGACAGGGTGGACTTCCTGACAGAGGAGTTCCTGGTACTAGGAGAGGCACACAAGAAGCTGCAGCACTCCTCCAAGGAGCAAAGGAAGAAGCTAGAGGAGGTGCCTGCGCAACTTATTGATCGATATGATGAGGGAGTTGACGAAGGCATGGACTTGACAAGCCACCTCTTCCTCCAAAAGTACCCAGAGTTGGACCTGCACTAGTTGTTCAACCAGTTGGGCCATAACGTCCCAGGAACCTCTGGGAGTTGCTCTTAAGATGATCCTCCTATGGCCCAGGTGAACAAGATGGCTACTGATAACAAAAGACTAAGAAATGAAGTTTCTTCCGTTGAGACAGAAGGTCTTCCCAAGGCGATCACTGGAGTTACCGAATCACTGCCCCCCCAGGATCAGTCGGCACTCTCAGAAAATGCTCCTCCTTCCCAAGCTGCTCCAAATGAAGAGACCCCTTTAATGAGAGAAAAGAATCCTCTAGCCCCTCAGACGCTTGATGAAGAAGCCCCTCCTGCCCTCCAAGTAGAAGACATACTGGTGGAAATATTAGACTGAGGATGAAAAATGCCTCCCACCGAGTACTTTATGACTTATAATATATTTTTTTTTATAAAAATTATTTGTTGTCCTACTCCTTAAGGCTGATTCTTTGTATATACTATACATATATAATCCTAATTTCCTTATAAATGAAAAAGAATTTTACCCATCTCTGCATATCTCTCGGGTCATCTTTCTTCTTCACTTAGTTAACTCTAAAGAAGCATTAATTATAACTTAAGCATAAAATCTGCTAAGCAAATGATTACTGACCATGCTTCGAGAGAGGTAATAGGGATCTCGAGTTTAATAGTATATTTTGGGGTCCCTGGAGCTTGACTTCACCTGAGATCCGAGGAGCATTCTCAACTAGGGTCAGGGGTCTTCTGATATCTTCATCTGGATATCCTTGGAGCCGAACTCCACCCAAGACCCTAGGAGCAATCTCAACTAGGGTCAAGGGTCTTGAAGGGCTCAAAGCCCTTCGAAACTCTAGAAGATGACCTGACATTACCAAGGATTACTGCACCTTAATCATAAAATAGGTCATGTACTCTCGGGACGCCTGACTTGAATTAAGGATTTATACAAACCTAGGATGAACAGGACCTGACAGTACATAGGATTATCACGCCTTAGTCACAAATCAGGTCTTAAACTCTCCGGATACCTGACCTGGACTAAGGATTTATGTGAACCTGACCTGGGCAGAATTTTTATCTCTAAAAGGACCTGACACTGCTAGGGATTATCGTGCCTAAGTCACAAACTAAGTCTTATACTCTTGGGAT
This sequence comes from Trichilia minutiflora, assembly GCA_035590515.1. Lineage (NCBI taxonomy): Eukaryota > Viridiplantae > Streptophyta > Magnoliopsida > Sapindales > Meliaceae > Trichilia > Trichilia minutiflora. The sequence goes on along the minus strand of JAVXUL010013753.1, from coordinate 9,550 downwards.
GCTTGGGTCGAACCAAGGATTTATGTGAACCCGGGATAGGCAAGATTTTTATCTCTAAAAAAACCTGAAACCACCCAGAATTATAATACCTTAATCTCAAACCAAGTCTTATACTCTCAGGACGCTTGATTTAGACTTAGGGTTTATAGATCGGGGATAGACAGGATTTTTATCTTTGAAATGACCTAAACCCACCTGGAATTATCGTACCTTAAACTCAAATCAGGTCTTATACTCTTAGGATGCCTGATTTAGACTTAGGGTTTATAGAATCGGGGCTGAGTAGGATTTTTATCTCTGAAAGGACTTGAACCCACCCAAAATTATTGTACCTTAATCTCAAACCAGGTCTTATACTCTCAGGCCTGATTTGGACTTAGGGTTTATAGAACCGGAGATGGGTAAGATTTTTATCTCTGAAAGGACCTGAACCCACCTAAAATTACCGTACCTTAATCTCAAACTAGGTCTTATACTCTCAGGATGCCTGACTTGAACTTAAGATTTATAGGACTGAGATTAGGTAGAATTTTTAATTCTACTAGTATTAAAAGGTTTTACGGTTCGTAGCCAACCTCAACATAAAGAAGACGATCGATGCGATAAAGACTTTAGGGGTGTTAAGATAATTATAAACATTCTACTTTATTCACACAAGAGAAGATGTACATGAGTGTTACAAACGCGCTAACCTGAAGAGAGACTCTCTCAGGGACAATTCTTTTTTCTGTATCCCTGATTTCCATGCCTTGGTTAGGACATTACCGTTAAGTTATACCAACTAGAGTGCTCTAGATCTTATCGTCTGAGGAGAGACTCTCTCAAGGGACATACTTTTTTTGTATCCCCGATTTCTATATCTTGGTCAGGACATTGCCGTTGAGTTAGGACCAGCTAGTGTGCTTTAAATCTGGCTATCTGAGGAGAGACTCTCTCAGGGATCATACTTTTTTTGTATCCTCTATTTAGTAGGGTAGTTATTGACTAGTACCCTGATCTGATCTCATGGATCCTCATATGGCATGGCTGTTCTTTTTGTGGAATTAATGGGATCGGCCCTTATCTTTTCATGGGCCTTTTCTCTTCTTTCTTTTTTTTTTTTGTGTGTGTGTGTGTGGTGACAAAAGTTCCCCATTTGTGGCATACTCCTAAGTTTCTAATAAGAGAGCTTTCGGGGGAATGAATTCCTGAGCAGCTATTCGCTTAATTCTCCCGAGAAGGGGGGATTCTTTACTGGAGGGCACCTTGGGGTCTCTTATCCTGGCGTGGCTTAGAGAAATAATTCTCCTGCTGTCTCCCAATCTTTTTTGCGTTCCTGTTATCGTCCCTGGGGTTCTGATGACTATTTCTCTTACCTATCCGTCGATCATTCTACGGGTACATTCTCCTGCCTGGCGTCACCTGAGCTTCTTCAGGAGTGCTCAGATTTTAGCTAGTGATCACCGTTCTCTTAACCTCGCTTTTGAAGATGGTTGTCAATTGATTGAAGCTGTAGATACTGATGGGTGACAGTCTCTTATACCAATGCTTGGCTGGCCTTTCTAGAGTTAGGTAGAAGGGTTGGTATATTTGTAGTTCTGTCAAGCCCTGTATCAGTATCCTCTCTCTAAACGTGTCTATGTGTAAGGAGGGATCCGCTTGTCCAGAATAGACAGTCAGCTGTGACATCCTGAATTTCCCAAAAAGGCGTAATGCTTGTATCTTCTTCGAGAGGGGAGACTTGAAGGTGGGAGAAGGGACTCCCTCAGTCCCTGGGCCCCTCCCCTAAGCAGGATGCTCCGCGCTTTCATTTCCTATAACACCTTTCTCACACAGTTTTCTATTTTCTTTTTATCAGTGGTTGTCATGGCTTTTCTTTCTCAGGCGTGCTTCTTGTTGAGGTAAAACCTTACGTCAGTGGGGGCCAAGTTATATTCCCCTTTTCATTTACTCATCTCTTGGTGATGTCTTTTGGCATTATTTCTTCTCTGCTCCTGCCCTTCATAAATTCTGAAAGGAGTGTTGACCTTCTGATACGCTATAGGTTCATCCCCTAACCTTTCTGTTACTTTGGCCTTTCCCTTTTACAAGGCTGTCAGCCTAGGTGTGAATGCGTAGCCGTGCGATCTCTGAAGCTCTGAATTTTCTTCACATGACCATCTTAGGGGATTTGGTTTTCCCATTTCCCAGGAGGAAATAACATCTTTTTCTCTCCTGGGATGACTGGTTCTCTGGCCCCTTTATACCCTGGGGCGACTGGTTCTCTGGCCAACTGTCGTCTGATCTCTAGGAGTTCTCTTTCTAATACTTTGACTTTGTTGGCCAGGAGCTTATCCGTGTGTTCGTTCCTAGGTCAAGATCCTTCTCATGTGAGTAGGGCTCTCCCTCCTCCTCAGGCAGCACCTTTGCTAAACCTCCATTTTCTGCCATCCAACTTCGCCAAGACTTTGAGATAACCTTTTCTTTTTTCTCACCAAATGATACTTCGATGGTTTTTTGTCAGATTCCCACTAACGGCGCCAGCTATTAAGGTGTGAATTTGAATACGATTGTTACATCGACAGATCCTCATCGGAAAGAGTTATCGGCCGAATCTCCCTTTGCAGAGCTTCACTTCAAAATTTTTGCAAGATAATAATACACTAGGAGTCACACCTGGTTGGGGGTCTTGCCAGAAAAACTCTAATACCTAAGTCAAATATGGTAAGAAAATGTATGGTAAACTCCAACAAGTAAACCGGTTGAACGTAAGAGAGAGATACTCCTTTTATCGAATGTGTAAGAAAAGGAAAAATGGGAGAAGAGTGGTAACGAAACTATGTAGAGATCCAAAATCTTAAGATCTGGAATCTGAACCCAAAAAAAATCATCCCTCTCTGATGGAGAATCCCTCATTTATATAGTGCCTTGGTGATGTGACTAACCATCGAAGAATGGGAATGATGGGACCTTAGTTCCCAAGGTCGCCTTCTATTAATATTGTAGTTGACATTCTTGCCTATTCTATGCCTACTACTGTCAAGTTGTCTGAAGATGAATGATGGATGGGACAAGCATCTCCTAGGGCAGGGCATCTACTCCCATCATAGGGCTTGTTATGTCAATGGTCATTCCCCTTTTTGGTGGTGTGGGTGCATGAATGAGGGTTCTCTGGTTGGGGACTGTGTGCATGTTAGTGAAGAGAGGATGCTTCCCTGAGCAGCCATTGTAGTCGTAGACCTGACTCTGGACGTCTTGGGGACAGTTGGGTCATCTTGAGGAGATACGGGTTCTGTAAGGCCTACAGCTACTACCTGCTTAAGGGCTTCAACTACTGGTATGTAAAGGCTGTGGCACGTCTTCAAATCTTATGGATAAACTACTCGGGGGTCTTTTGGGCACCCCTAGAAGGTGGTGTGTGCTTGCTTGAGAAATCGACTCCCTATAACCTGAGGCAAGATTCTCTGAGAGGCTGATTCCGAGGGGCTTGAGGTCGGGTACACCCGAGAGGGTAATTCTCTGAGGCCTGAGGCCGTCTGAAAGGCGGAGATCTCTGGGGCAAAAGTACCACATTCTTCTTAATGTGATCCCATATGTCACTTGCATATTTTCCTCAACATAACATATACATATACTCTTCCATTTCTTCATCAATAGAAAGAAAGTTTGCTAATTTCTATGTGTTATCCAGGCTAATCTTTCTTCTTTACTTAATCGATTTCTAAAGAAGCTTAATCATGGCTTAAGCTAAAATCAGTTAAGTGAACATAGTTACTGATCGTGTTTTGAGGGTGTTATAAACGTCTTGGGTTTAGAGGTACATTTGGAGAGTTGTGGAGCTTGACTCTACCCGGGGCCCTAAGAGCAACTTCAACTAGGGTCAAGGGTCTTCGGATGTCTTCATTTGGAGAGCTTTGGATCGTGACTCCACCCGAGGCCCTAAGAGTAACTTCAACTAGGGTCAGGGGCCTTTAGGCATTAAGGTCAATTACGACCTTGAGAAAACTTTGGGATGGTACTATAAAACTTTAGAGCTCAGTGCCAGTTGTAACACCAAGGTAAAACTCGACTAGGGCCAGAAAATTTTAGGGCTTAAAGCCATTCTGAATCATAGGAGATTACCTAACGCGACCAGGATTTACTATGCCTTAACATGAATCAGGTCTTAGACTCTTAAGATGCCTGATTTAGGCTAAGGGCTAATAGTACCTGGGACGAACAGGATTTTTAATTCGCCTAGTGTTAAAGAATTTTAAGGCCCGCAATCAACCTTAATACTAGGAGAGGACCTAACACGATCAGGGTTTATCACGCCTTAACACAAATCAGGTCTTAGACTCCCAAAATGCCTGACTCGGGCTAAAGGCTTATGAGACCTAGGACACACAGGATTTTTAATTTGACTAGTGCTAAGGGATTTTATGGCTCGCGGCCAACCTTAATACTAGGAGGGGACCTGACACGACCAGGGTTTACCATGACTTAACATAAATCAGGTTTTAGACTCTCAGGATGCCTAACTTAGGCTAAGGGCTTATAGAACTTAGGACAGACAGGATTTTCAATTTAACTAGTGCTAAGGGATTCTAGGACTCGCGACCAACCTTAATACTATGAGAGGACCTGACACGATTAGGGTTTACCATGCCTTAACACAAATCAGGTCTTAGACTCTCAGGATGCCTGACTTGGGCTAAGGGCTTATAAGACCTAGGAAGGACAGGATTTTCAATTCGACTAGTGCTAAAGGATTTTAGGGCCCGCGACCAACCTTAATACTATAAAGGAACCTGACACGACCAGGGTTTACCATACCTTAACACAAATCACGTCTTAAACTCTCAGGATGCCTGACTCGAGTTAAGGGCTTATAAGAGCTTGGACGGACAGAATTTTTAATTTGACTAGTGCTAAGGGATTTTAAGGCTTGCAGTCAACCTTAACACTAGGAGGAAAATATTGAGGTAACAGAAACTCTGGGAGATGCTAAGAAGGATTCAAACATTCTTTTCTATTCACATAAGAGAAGACACAATACAAATGAATGTTATGAATTTACAAGTAGGCCGACCTAAGGAAAGGCTCTCTCAGGGGTAATACTTTTTCAGTATCTTTGTCTTTTAGGTCTTGTTCAGGACATTACCATTAGGTTGGGCTAGCTTATACGTTCTGGGTCTGACTGCCCGAACCACTTGGTAAGGGCCTTTCTAGTTAGCGTCCAGGGAGTCCTCAGTGGTTACCCAGGTGTTAAGGGTAATCCTTCAGAGAACAAGGTCTCCTTCCCTGAAAGACAATGACTTGACCCTTCTGTTATAGGATCGAGACCCTTTATTGGTGGGTAGTTGTCCTTACCAAGGCTCGATCTCTTGCCTCTTTCTGGAAGTCAAATTCAAGGTGTGTGACTTGTTGATTTTCTTTCTCGTTAAAATGGGAGGTGTAGAACGTTAGAACATCCATCTCAAAATCATAGGCCTTGAAACCATAGGCTAGAAAGTAAGGGGTTTCTTCGGTGGCTACCTTGCCAGTGGTTCGATAAACCTACAGGTCCTCCGAAAGTTCTTCTGCACAGGCTCCCTTTCGCTCTCTCAATTTTTTCTTTAACAGCTTTTTGATAGTCTTGTTAACTGCCTCAACTGGCTCGTTAACCTTGGGATTGATAACTCGACATCTTTCTTGGCTTGGTTACTAGTGCAGGCTGTAGTTGGTATTCTCGACACCATATCCTCATTGGGTCTGGTGATTTGACCTTTCATCCTATCGAAAGAGGCTTTCAGGGGCCTCTTATGAATACAGTATGTCTACTTCAAAGAAGTTGTAAAGAAAGATCGTGCTTTCCTCTGGTTGTCCTTAATGATACCAATCCTTTCTCCAGTCCTGAATTTTAGCTTTAAGTAATGAATGCTTTCTACCGCTTTGGTGTTTTGGAGGAAAGACCTTCTCAGAATGGCTGAGTAAGGGATCTTCAAATCGATCACCTAAAAGCTTACGATGATAGTGTTCTGATAAGACTTATCGTCCATCGTTACTAGTAACTGAATCGATCCTAGGGGGATATTATGAGAATCTCCAAACCTATGCAGAGTAGAGTTTGGTGGGTCCAATTCCAGATCTTCTATTTTGAGGACATCCATCGTGCCTTTGAAGATTATGTTGACGAAACTACCCGTATCAACCAGGATCCTGCTAACTTATTTGAAGGTAATCCTCATCGACACTACCAATGCATCGTTATAAAGGTAGTGGACTCCAACCTCATCTTCATCAGTGAACATAATGGGGATGGTTGTCACTCTTGGTCTCTTGTCTGCTCGTATGTTCATAACATGACATCTGTTGACTAGCTGGGCAGAGAATAGCACACATAATTCCTGCGGGCATTATTTGATAATCCTGTCAGAGTTGGGCCTCTTGAGATGACCATAATACGGTCTGGTCCTTAGTCATCTTTATCTTCTCAATGTTGCCCAACTGTTGGAGGGATATGTGGAGAATCCACAATATAGTTAGTGAGGTAACTATTTTTAACTATTACCTCTATCTGATTTCGCAGATCCTCACATTGATCAATTGTCTGGTCGTCCTCCTTGTGGAATTCGCAGAATCAGCCCTTATTTGTTTGGGGCACCTTTACCTTCATACCTTGAGGGTGTGGTGCCAAGAGTCCCCCGTTCTTGGTATACTCATAAATTTCTGACAAAGGAGCCTTTAGGGGCGTGAATTCTTGGGCAGCTACTTGCTCTATTCTCCCGAGAGAATTTCTTACTGGAAGAAGTTTCAAGAAAATATTTTTCCTGACCACTGTTAACTCTATCTGCGTCCCTCCTATCGTACCTGAGGTTCCTATAACGATTTTCCTTATCTTTTTGCCAAGCGTCCCGCAGAGGTTCTCTCCTATCTGGAGTTGCTCGAGTCTCTTCCTTTAGCCTTAGGAGCATTTCTCCCTCTATTTTAATTTTATAGTAACTTAATCCGGCTGCCTCATATGTGTTTACTGCATGTTGATGGACAGCATACCAGGCCTTATCCAACCGAAGGCCTTTTTTCAATCCTTTTAATGCTAGAGGGTGGTGATAGTCACCCAACTCTATTACATCTTCATGATATCTCCTAACAAAGCCTTTCAATATCTCTGTATGGCCTTGGCGTATAGTCAACTGAGTGCTTAGGTTTCGACTAGTAGCCATTGTCCCCTTAAACTTATTTTTGAAGAAGGTTTCTAGTTGATCAAAGCTCCTGATACTGGCAAGTGACAGGCTTTTGTATTAACACTTGGCTATTCTTTCTAGAGTCAAGGGGAAGGGTTGACACATTTATAACTCCGTCAAGCCCTATATCAGCATCATTTCCCTGAACATGTCTACATGCAAGGAGGGATCAGTCTTCCTTGAGTAGGCAGCTAGTTGAGGCATCTTGAATTTTTTGGAAAGGCGTAGTGCCAAAATTTCCCCTGAGAAGGGGGATATGAAGGTGGAAGCAAGGGCTCCCTCAATCCCTGCATTCTCTCTCAGAGTAGGAATACTTTGTGCTCCTATTTCTCATAACATCTTCCTCACGCATTCCTCAATCTCCCTCCTATTGGTGGTTACTACGGTTTCTCTTTCTCGGGCATATTTCTCGTTGAAGTAAAATCTTATGTTAGAGTCTCAATTTGTTCGTCCCCCTACGATGCTTGTCAGTGTTATTTCTTCTCTACTCATGCCCTTCAAACTCTGTTAATCTTCTGAGGCACTTAGGGTTCATCCACCAACCTCTCTGTCACTTTAACTTTTCCCTTTTGCACGGTTGTTAGCCTGGATTCAGATACGTAACCATACATTTCCCTGGACCTCTAAATTTTCTTCGCACGACCACTTCGGGGAGTTTAGCTTTCCTACTCCCAAGGGAAGAATGACATTCTTTCCTCTCTCAGGGAGGCTAGTTCCCTGGCCATCTGTCATCTGATCTCTAGGAGCTCCATTTTCAATGCTTTGGCCCTGCTAGCCAGGAGCCTATCTGCGTGTTCACTCCCAGGCCAGGGTCCTTCTCGCGTCAGTGGGGCTCTCCCTCTTCCTCGGGTAGTGCTTTTACTAGAGTTGGAACATTCGTTTCCTTGTATTCGATCTGTCATCCGACTTTGTCAAGACTCTGAGACCACCTTTTCTTCTTTCTTCCCTCACTAAGGGATGCTTCAATGACTTTTTGTTAGTTTTTCACAGATGGTGCCAGCTGTTGAGGTGTAAATATAAATGTGACAATTACATCATCGGATCCTCATCGAAGAGAGTTAATGGTCGAATCCTCAATTATAAAGCCTCACCTCTAAATCCCTACAAGATAATAATATACTTAGAGTAACTCTAGGGGTGTTTTCAAGTGAAAAAACTCCGATGTCTAAATCAGTGAAGATATAAAAGAAAAAACAAACAACTCTAGTGGAGGAAAAAGAAAGAAAACAGAAAATTAAAGAAGATGGAGCAAACCAAAGACGAAAAGTAGGGGAAGTCCAACTGAAGAAGAAAAAGAAAAAAAAAACTTTTCGATGGAGAAACCACCCCCCCTTTTATAATGCCTTGATGATGGTGACTAGGCATCGAAGAATGGAAATGATGGGACTCTTGTGTCTTTGGACAGTGTGTAGCCACATTCCATTAATGTCCTAACTGACATTTCTGTAAATCCCAGGTTTGCTACTGTCACATTGTCTAAAAATAGACGAAAGATGGGATAGGTATCTCCTAGAGCAGGGTATCTACTCCCATTATAGGACCTATTATATCAGGAATCATTCTCATATTCATAGTGTGGATGCATGACTAAGGGTTCTTTAGTTAAGGCTGCCTGCATGCTAGTGAGAAGGAAAAGTTTCCCCTGAGAGGTTATTGTGGTTGTAAGGTCGATCGTACACTTTCTGAGGGACGGATGGATCCATTCCTAGGGGCAGACATGTACTTTCTAAGGACTTCGACTGCTAACTGTCTGAGGGCTTTAATCGTTGGACACTTGAGAACTGGAGCACGTCTCTAAGTCCTAAAAGTAAACCACCTGAGGGTCGCTGGATATCCCTTGGGGAGGTGCGTGTTCGCCTGAAAGGTCAACTCCCTAAGACCAGAGGTTGGATTCTCCTAAGAGGTTAGAATACCTAGGATGGTAGGTGCCACGTTTCTCCCTTACCAGATCCCACATATCACTCGCATATTCTTCCCAAATAAATATAATTTTATGAAGTATCCAACAGAGTCTGTAGGATACTAATTCTATTATATTAAAGAATAAATTGTGTTTATTTTTAAGTATGCTATTTTCTTAGAGATAGAGTTCCTTGAAGATAAAAATGATAGCAACAAAATAGAACTTGAAAAAATTTCTATAATTTCCCAATCACAAACTAACATTCAAATTTTAAACAAAAATAATTCAAAAATCCATAAACACTGAAATTCGTAAGTCGACTAGGATATCAAAACCACTTGATAAATATATTAGATATCATTATTAGGGTAGATATAAGATTTTTCTTATTTCAGATGAAGATCCTGTAACCTACAATAAGGTGATAATTAGTATCGAATCTGAAAAATGATTTTAAAGTTATAAAATCTAAAATGGACTCTAT
>JAVXUL010013742.1:0-12237 GCA_035590515.1 Trichilia minutiflora | reverse complement strand
TTAAAAAATCAAGAAAGTAAACAATGGTGAAAAATACTAAAATCATCAAAAATACAACTAATCCGAATCCGAGATGTCTTCTGGTTTGCTGCAGTTCCAGTGCCAGTGGTTAGAGGAGCTCTAGTTGAAGATAATGACGGCCGAGAAGGAGGAGGCGTAGGCTGAAAAGGACGGAAAAATGAATGAGGAGGTGGCTGATGAGGCTCAGAGGACGAGGGAAAGCCATGACTAAACGCGACGGAATGTCGAAGCTGACCGATCTCTCCGACAAACTTCTCCTTTATTTCATCGAGTCGCTGCTGTGTGAAATGATCATGAATAGTTAATTTATTGCGTACCTTTTCAACCATTTGGCCCATCCTATGTATGATCGAAAAAGGTTCGTTCATCCTCTTATCCAGTTTCTCCACAGTTGTCATGACGGTAGACTCGAGTGTATAAAAGTGTTCTAACATCAGTTCGATCTTGTACTCAAGTATGGCTGCTGGAAGAGCTAAAGGCATTTAGGCTGGAGGCTGAGATGATGAGGAAGGATCGGCCACTATGAGAGGTGGAGCCGAAGAAGATACAGGAGGAATAGGCTCCTGTGGCTGTTGTGTAAACTCCGCAGGTGGCTACTGGGAGGTCGTATCAGGCTCTTGTGTCTGCGTCACAGACTCCTCATGTACCGACTCAGACCCAATCTCATGAGCGCCCGAAACATCAGTAACACCTGCATCCTCAATATGGATCTGAGGAATAGGTGCAGTCTTCTTTGGCACCCATATGTCAGGATGTGGCTGTTCGTATCCCATCTTCCACAGAGTAGTGTCGTTGAGCATGCTGGATGGGTGTGGCTTCTGGCGATCTACATCTGTGAGAGCGTCTGGCATTACCTTCCGAATCAACTCGAAAATCGAAAATCCATAGTGCAAGTTGTATTTCTGACTTGCACCCCGGATGCTGCTGCTAACCATCCAATAGGCCAAGTTCGGCCGCTGGTGGGTGATTATACTCTCCATCCACCACATGTCTTTTACGGTCATCTTGGCAAACTTTCCCAAACAGATGTTCAGGTTATGAGCAACGATCAAATGTAGAATCCGCTCGTGTAGCTGAAGTTTGGATGGCTTGTTGATGATTGCATCCAGCTGCGGGTTCTTGAAAATTGTCTGACAAGCCTGCAATAGATTGAATGCCGATGGAATATAGTGGTTGCCTTCCGGAGTCAGGCTGAACTCCTCACTAATAACATCTTCGTCAATGATCAACTCTGTTCCTCGTATCCAGGTTCAAAACTTGTTCACCATACTTCTTCCGATCTCCGGATCTTTGTTGTCTAAATTTGAATAGAATAGTTGAACTAACTCGGGGTAGAATTCCCCTTTGATGCTGAAAAAAGGAAGCCATTCGAAATGAAGGATCTGGTTATGTACGGGAATCGCATTGTGTCGAGGAGAGAGAAATCAATCTCCCTTTCAGGCGTTACAATCTTTGTGGCAAACAAGGAGAAGAATCGATCTTGTTACACCGCGGTACCGAAACCCCATGGATTGGGCTCGGTTGGAATGGAAACCGTCGAGGATGATGCGGGAGCCTTTCGCTTTCGTCGGTCCGATTGAGATAGCACCTTCATTCTTAGGGATATCTTGATTTAGGAGAGGGAGAAAGGTGTTTACAAAGGTTTTTGAAGGAGAGAGAGAGTTTAGAGAGAGATGAACAGATGTAGAGTGAGAAAGGTGTGAAAATAAAGTGAGAGAGAGAAGGTTTTATAATGAAACCGAAGAAGATGATCGGTTACTTCACCAAAAAATATGGGAAAGTGGCTATTAAATGACGGTTATGGCGGTTTTCAATGAGAGAGATAAGAGGGAAGTTTGAAATTTAAATTGAAGAAGATGAAGAGTTGTCAATTTGAATGTGCCCTAAGCCAAACTGACATAGTTTTGGCCAAACGTGTCGATACGATTGGGAACGTATCTATACGTTTTGACGTTTATACCGTGACTTTGTCACAAAGGTATCGATACGTTTGAGAGAAAACTCAAACGTGTCGATACATTCATATGTTCACGCACTTGATCTCCGTCATGAAGGTGTCGATACCTTGCTCAAAGGTATCGATACGTTTGTCAAGACTTTGGCACCATTTAAAACGTGTCAAAACGTTATTAGGAACGTGTTGATACTCGCGAAGGGGGTATCGATATGTTTAGATAGAACATCAAGCACGTTTGAGAATTACTCAAATGTGTCGATACATTTAATGAAACGTGTCGATACTCAGGAGAAGGTATAGATACGTTAGTCCAAAATACTCGAGCATGTTTGGAAAATTTGAATCAAGCTTTAGAATTTTCGATACACAAGCTATATTATTCATTATAATCGAAAAATTTTCATGCATTTCAGGCTAACAAACATGTATTTCACAGAATTATGCCATTCATGAACAATATCAAATCATGAAATAATTAATCAATGTTCATCATGCTAAGATTGTTTCTTAAGAAACAAAACCGAGTTTTATCTAATGGTTTTATAAATATGTCCGCTAATTGATTCTCGGTCTTAATGTATTCAATGCACACATCATTCTTTTGTACATGATCTCGAATAAAATGATGACGAATCTCAATATGCTTAGTACAAGAATGATGTACGGGATTCTTGGTTAGATTAATGGCACCAGTATTATCACACATAATGGGTATGTTATCAAAATACAATCTATAGTCTAATAATTGATGCTTTATCCACAAGAGTTGTGCGCAACAACTACTTATGGATATGTACTCGACCTCAGTGGTAGATAAAGCAACAGAATTTTGCTTCTTACTCAGCCATGTGACTAATGCATTTCCTAAAATGTGACAAGCACCACTTATGCTTCTTCGATCAACCTTGCAACCACCAAAGTCGGCATACGAATAACCTTTCAGATCAAATGAGTCATCCTTGGGATAAAACAATCCCAAGTTAGGTGTGCCTCTAAGGTATCGAAAAATTCATTTTACGACACTTAGGTGAGACTCTTTGGAGTTAGATTGAAAACGTGCACAAACACACACACTATATAGAATGTCAGGTCTAGATGCAGTAAGATACAAAAGTGAGCCTATCATGCCCCTATAAAGCTTAGGATCTACACATTTGCCTTACTCATCTTTATCCAAAGAGGTAAACGAACTCATAGGTGTGCTCACATGTTTGTCATCTAAAAGATCAAATTTTCTTAACAAATCTTTTACATATTTATATTGGGAGATAAAAATACCATCTAAGATTTGTTTAATTTGTAATCCCAAAAAGAAATTCAATTCTCTCATCATACTCATCTCAAATTCATTTCTCATTAAATTTGAAAAATCTTCACAAAGAGAATCATTAGTGCTATCAAAAATAATGTCATCAATATAAATTTGTACAATAAGTATGTCATTCTCTTTGTTTTTTATAAAGAGAGTTTTATCAACACTCCCCCTGTCAAAATCATTTTCTAACAAAAATTTGCTAAGTCTCTCATACCAAGCTCTAGGAGCTTATTTCAAACCATAGAGAGCTTTAGTTAATTTAAGAACATGATTTAGAAATTTTTGACTCTCAAAACCGGGAGGTTGTTTGACATAAACTTCTTCGTTTAAAACACCATTTAAAAATGCACTTTTAACATCCATTTGAAATAATTTAAAATTTTTAAAAAAAAAAAAGCAAAAGCTAAGAGAATCCGGATAGCTTCTAGTCTAGCCACGGGAGCATAAGTTTCATCATAGTCTATCCCTTCCTCTTAGCTATAGCCTTGAGCAACAAGCCTAGCTTTGTTTCTAATGATGTTACCATGCTCATCTAGTTTGTTTCTAAACACCCACTTGGTGCCTATGATGGATTGATGCGAAGGTCTAGGAACTAAGTTCCAAACTTGATTCCTTTCGAACTGATTTAGTTCATCTTGCATAGCCATAATCCACTCTTCATCCTTTAGTGCATCATCAACTTTATTAGGCTCTAAATGAGACACAAAAGCTAGATTTTGCATTTCCTCTAGATTTTGAGGAAGATCCCTAGATGCTTTCCTAGTTCTAATACCTTGAGAGGGATCACCAATGATCAACTCTTTTGGATGATGAGATGCATACTTCCAAGCCTTTGGAAGTTCCTTAGAATGAGTATCAATATGATCTACATGCTCTTCTACATGATCCTCACAATGGTCATCACTCAACTTCAAATTATCCATCTTATTTGATAATTCTAAGTCATCAATCTTTTCTTTGGCAAGCATTTTCAGTATATCAGGTTCCATTTCATCAAAGGTGATGTGCATTGATTCCTCAACAACCTGAGTTCTTTTATTATATACTCTATATGCTTTGCTCTTAGATGAGTAACCTAGAAAGATCCCCACATCATACTTAGGCTCTAATTTCCCAATATTGTCTTTGGTATTAAGAATATAGCATGTGCATCCAATATGCGATCTCGGATCAAGGATGACGTGGTCCCATACCAGTATGTGATCTTCAAATAAAAGACAACGTGGTCTCATAAATATCTCATAAACAGAGAAATATTCGTCCGCTAAAGACATAGAACCTAAATACTGAAGGAGGGCTCTTAAGAATGATAAAGGCTGATATCTTTGGGAGTCAAATATGTGCAACACCAAGTACTGGATTAGATGGTTGAGCCATAGGGTTGAATCAGGGATAGTATAACTTTAATTATTCAGCATTCCAGGGTCTTCTAACTTGTATTATCCCTAGGGTTTCCAATTTATAGACGTTGGGTCTAAGAATCTCAGTGATTTTGTACGGTCCTTCTTAATTGGCTCTAAACACTCCTTCACTAGGAAGTTTGGTGTTAAGAGTTATTCGTTTGAAAACTAAGTCTACTCTCTGAAAGGTTCGACGTCTAACTTTTTAATTATAATAGCTAGCCACTTTTTGTTAATGAGCTGTTGCTCTGATTGCAGCTTTATCTTGCACTTCTTCTAACAGATCCAGGTCTAGTCATCGACTGGCTTCATTCCTTTCTTCATCATAGTCATGCACATGGAAAGTTGGAATGTCGACTTTAATTGGGATCATGGTTTCTCGTCCAAAAGCTAATAGAAACAAGGATTCTCCTGTTGCCACTTTGGGGTTATTCTATAAACCCAAAGTACCTCAGACAGCTTATTAATCCATGCTCCCTTGTGTTTCCTGAGTTTCTTTTTCAGGGCCGTCTTGACTATTTTATTGGCATCTTTCACCTGTCTATTAGCCTGAGGATGAATCGGTGTAACGAATCTCAAATCAATACTAAAGCCTGAGTAAAATTCTCTGAATTTGGCATTATCAAATTGCTTCCCATTGTTAACAACCAGGATTTATGGGACTCTAAAGCGGTATATTATATTCTGCTTTACAAAAACTGTTGTCTTTCTTTCTGTTATGTTGGAGAGAGGCTCTGTTTTCACCCTTGCATATTTGGTGTTAGCTCGGGCAATAGGTAATGGTCCGATCAGATCTAGTCTTTATTGAGAAAAAGGTCAAGAACTGGAGAGGCAAGAGAGTTCTTTTGGTGGTTGTCTTAACATGTCTCCATGAATCTGGTATCTGGGTTTGATCTGATGATCTAAGAAGCATCCTTCAAAATTATAGGCCAATAATAACCTTGTCGAAGGATTTTATACATAAGAGAATTAGCCCCATTATGGCTCACATAAATTCTACCATGTATCTCTTTCAGAACTTTATTAACCTCATATGGTCTTAAATATTTCAAATATGATAAGCTAAAACCATGTTTATACAATGTATTGTCAATGAAAATATACCTGCCCGACCTGTTCTTTATCTTTCTTGCATCATTTCTACCTGTTGTTATTTCTCCGTATTGGATATATAACTTGAGTTCCTTCATCCACGTTGGGTTTGGGATTTCCTGCATGGTAGCCATATGTTCATCCTTCAAATCTACGCTCATTTGTGTTAGAATCTCTATAGAAATTGAAGCAGAAGCTTTTTCCTTAAAGGTCGAAGGTAATTTAGCCAATACATCGACTCTGAAGTTCTCAAATCAAGAAAGCTATTTCACTGTAACTTCTTTAAATATCTCTAAGAATCTTCTGGCCTGGGTCAAATAAGCTTGCATGTTATCCTCCTAATCCTAGAACTGTCCCTTGATCTGATTGACAATCAACTGGGAGTCATAATTTATACTTAAAAATGTAACTCCAAAGCATTAGCCAACTTGATCCCGATTATCAAAGGTTCATACTCCGCCTTGTTGTTGGTTACTTTAAAATTAAATCTTAAGAAATATATGACCTCTTCTCCTTCAGGTTTTCTCAAAATCACAACAACCCTACATCCCTGAATATTAGATGCACTATCGACGTATAGTTGCCAGAACTCTTCCAAAATATTAGAGGTAGAGTTGTTAGTTTTGTCTCGGCTTTGATTATTTTTTGAGACCTCCAATATTATCAGTTTCCCTTCCATTGACATTTCTGCAATAAAATCTATCAATGCTTGTCCCTTGATAGCTTTTTGGGGTTTATAATCTATATCATACTCACTAAGTTTGACTGACCACTTCACCAATCGTCTCGATAAGTCTAGTTTATGCAGGATTTATCTCAGCGATTGATTTGTCATTACAACGATCTGATGCACCTGAAAATAAGTTATTAATTTTTTGACGATGGTAACAAGCGAGAGAGCAAGCTTTTCTACTGGGGTATATCTCGTCTCAGTATCTAACAAAGCTTTGTTAGCATAATAAATGGGCCTCTATATCTTTTTAACATCCTCTTTTACCAGAACAGAACTTACAGAATGGTCACTGATAGCTAAGTATAGCTGTAAAATATCTCCCTTCTCAGGACTAATAAGATATAGAACATGAGTCTGATACTCCTTAAGCTCCTGAAACTCTGCTAACAACTCTCATCCCACTCTATCTTCTTCTATTTTCTCATCATCTGAAAGAAGGGAAAACATTTGTTCGTAGCCTTCGAAACAAACCTGCTAAATGTGGCTAATCTCCTTATTAAACTCTATAACTCTTTTATTGTTTTTTGAGGCTTCAAATCCATAATAGTCTTCACTTTTTGAGGGTTGGCCTCAATCCCGCACTTACTAACAATGTAGCCGAGAAATTTTCTAGCGTCGACCACAAATGAGCACTTTTCAAGGTTTAACTTCATGTTATACTTTCTTAGGTAAAAGAAAGTCTCTTCTAAATGTTTAGCATAGTCAGTGGCCTTCACAGACTTTATAATCATATCATCAATATACACCTTCATGGTTGAGCTAATCAAGGGCTTGAAGACCTTATTAACCAATCTTTGAAATGTTACACCAGCATCCTTCAAGTCGAAAAGCATAACTTTATAATAATACAAACCCTGATCAGTGATAAAAACAGTCTTATCTTTATCAGGCTCATGCATCTTGATTTGATTATACCCTAAAAAAGCATTTATGAAGCTCAGAAGCTCATGTATTGCTGTGGAAAATATTAATTGATCAATTTTTGACAGAGAAAAACTGGTTTTTAGACAAGTCTTATTCAAGTTGGTGAAGTCCACACACATCCTCTATTTTCTATTGGCTTTCTTCACCATCACTACATTAGCAATCCACTCTAGATAATGCACTTTTTGGATAAACCCGGCCTTTAAAAATTTCTCCACTTCTACCTTTATGGCTTCTCTCTATTTTGCATTAAATGCTCTCCTCTTTTGAGTTACTGATTTGGATCTTAGATCCACTATTAGATGATGAGAGATGACCCGAGAGTTAACTCCTGGTATGTCATCATGGAACCAAGCAAACACATCAATATTCCGTCTCAATACTTCAATTAAAGACATTTTCAGCTCAACAGTCAGTTTAAACCCAATCTTCACGACTCTCTCAGATCATTTATCGTCTAATTTTATTGCCACCATTTCCTCTATTGGCTCAGCAGATGGTAACTTATGCTGCCGACTGACTTTTCCATCCAAATTTTAGAACACTCTTTCTTATCGATCATCTTCTTCCTGATCTATAGTTTGTTTTGTCCAAAAGGCGTTTATGTATATAGTAAGAGCTCCTTGAAGCAGTGGCAAAATAGGATCGAGCCTCCTTTTGACTTTCCCTTACAATCCCAACTCTGTCTCTTGTTATGAACTTAAGTTTCAAATAGTAAACACTCTCCACTACTTTAATAGATATAAGAAAGAGCCTTCCCAAGATTATAGAGTATGATATTTTAAAATTCACAACTTATAACTCTACCATTATGATCTTCTAATACAGCTTATCACCCATCATCACTGGTAGTTATACTATTTCTAGGGGATACACACAAGATTTCTCAAATCTATGTAGAGCGATCTTCGTAGGTCTCAATTTTAGGTCTTTAATACCCAAGAAATCTAGAGTCTCATTGAAAATAATGTCAGTTAAACTTCCTGTGTCAATCAAAATCCTGCCAATCTGAGAAGTTTCCACTATTAAAGTAACCACTAAGACATCATCATGTAGATAATAGACTCCACATTCATCCTCATCAATGAATATTATAAAAACTGAGGTTACCTTTGATCTCTTCTTAGTGCACACATTCATCACATGGGACACAATAACTGAGCTCGATAATGAATACCGAGAATAATTTTTTTGAGACCTATTAGAATTTTTTGCTAAAGTAGGGCCTCCTATAATCACCATCATATCATTTCTCCTTTAATCCTGCTTTGGGTCTTATGATTTGTCATCAACATCTATCATGAACTCAGTCAGATAGTTATTTTTGACCTAGATCTCAATTTGATTTTGCAAATCATAACATTCATCTATAAGATGCCTAACGTCTTGATGGAATTCACAGAACTTGTTCTTCACATCTTTTGTTGGTTTTAACCTAATTGGACGAGGGTTAAAAAAGAGTGTCCCCTGTCTTTTTACCTCCTTTAATATCTGTGAAAGAGGTGTATTCAAAGGGGTAAAAGTTCTCTTCGTCTGTACCTGTGCCACCCGTCTCAGATCATCCATCTGAGGCGATCTCCTTTCTTTGAAGTACTAATCATCTCTTCATCTCTCAGCTCTAAAATACTCCAGAGCACAGTCTCTTCTTTGGTTCATCTTGGATGATCTTTTCTGCTGACTCTTTTATTTTTTATTCTTGGACCTTTTCAATTGACTATCGTTTCTCATAGGTGCTCATATCATCTTCTCCTTCATTTTCAGTATCACTTGGTTCTGCACCTCTATTTCATCCAATAGTTTTCTTCGAGCATCTTCATATATAGTCATAGAGGACTTACATATAGCGTACCATGCCCAATCTATCCTCAATCCTCATTTTAAGCCCTTTAAAGTTAAGAGATGATGGAAGGATCCTAGTTCAAGCACTTTCTCGTGGTATCTCTTTGCAAAATTCTTTAGACTCTCCCCACTTCTTTTCTTGAGTAGCAATAGAGAGCTCGGAGTCTTGGTGCTAAAAACAGCCCTTCTAAACTACTTTATAAAAATGTTATACAGTTGCTTAAAATTCTAAATGGTTCTTAGGGCCAAACTAACAAGCCACTTCTTTGCTTGTCCTTCTAACTTCATTGGGAACAAATGATACATTTAATCTTTGTTCAGTCCCTAGATATACATCATCTCTTAAAAAAAGTTCATGTGTAAGAAAGGATTTATTTTCCCAAAAAATGGGGTGATTTGGGACATTTTAAATTTTTAGCTCAAAGTTAAACTCATAAGCCTCGAAGTAAAGGGGGATTTTGCATATGATCCTATTTGGTGCACAGATTCCACATTCTCACCTCGGGGTAACACCCTTTCACTGTTTATTTTCTTTACTAATTTTCTTACCAAGGCCTTCACGTTTCTTTCCTCGGTTACCATCCTCCAGCCCTCTTTCCGATATAGATAATGTCATCTCAAAGCCTTACTCTCCCTCCATCGTTTATATTCAAGGACAACTCTCATATCATCGAGAGACAAACTAGTTTCCAAGAACTTCTCTTGATTCTTTTCTAGATTTTGAAAAAAATGAGTGAATTCACAATGGCACCTTTCATAGATCTTGAACGGTGCATTTCTGTTCCTGTTGTCCATTTTTTTCACTAAGGGTTCCTCTACATCCTTTTATTTTCCCTTTTTAGCGACAATGTATTTTCTCTTTGAAATCACTTCTTTCCTTCCATCGTTATTTTTCACAGTTTTGTCTTGTCGTGGGGTGTTGCTTTCTACTGTTTCAACTTGCATTCTTGGGTTCAATGACCTCATCCTCAGCACCTTTTTTATTTCTGCTATCTTTTAGACCAGCGTTTGTATTAATTGATCTTTTTCGATATGTAGTTGTTCACTGTTCTGAAGCTGCTATAATAGTCAGGCCATTTCTTTTGTTTTTCTCGCACATTGTGGCCTGCGAGTGGGAGTGGTCTCAAATTTAGATCTAGAGACTTCAAGTTTTGGAATCTCCTGTGATAAATTTTGAGTTTCATTTACTGTCGCGATTATATCAATAGAGCCTTCTTCTGGCTACCTCCATTCTGATACATGTCTCCGTGTTGGATAAGCTCTTGTGGTTATCATCTTCAAGGAAATTAGTGGTTCACCAGCGTTTTGCTTGGTTCCCATAGACGATGTCAAAATGTTGATGCTGAAAATTGGTTCTTCTTCCCCAACTTCCTACACTAGTTTCTTTTTCTTCTACTATGGTGAATCTCTACAAAACACTTCCTTGCAAAACACAGAGATCCTCAGGGATAAAAGCCAGTGTCTCGACGAAAATCCTTCGATGCTTAAATAAGTAAGAGCTTTACTTGTGTGTGAGAGTTCAGAAAAAATTGAGAGAAAGAGAGAGAAAGTGTATGTGATCTCTGTGTATCCAAGTTTAAAGTATTCGTTACCAATGAATGAAAGAAACTTCCTCTTTATTCTCGGAATTTGTTAGTTTTTAATCATTTGCAGGCATAATCGAATATACGTGTCACTCCCTTATTGGTTTTCTCTGAAAGTTTGTTATGGGAATCCCGGGGTGTGGATGTCATGAGAACTTTAATTTTTCACTTGTATAAGTGAATATTTTGGAAAAGTAATGGGATTGGACAATCTTTGTTAAAACGTCTAAGATTTCAGACAATGATGTGCTGAAAGGTTCCAGGTTTCAAATACTAGTATGTATATATCTTTAGACTTTTTGAGAAGTATTAGGTCTTAGATGAGCTCGTTGAACGATGAGCCTAAGTCCTTGGACTGATCGAGAGAACCTAGGTCTCGGATGATGATGTTATTATAATCTGGTCTCGAGAAATAAGTACTTTTGAACCAATGGGCCTAGGCCTTTAGACTGGGCTCTCCATAAATTATCCAAACAATTCCTATTCAACTTAAGTTAATCATGTATTCATTAATTTCAAACCCTAAATATTGTTACCTAGTGTGTCACATCCCGACCTGTGGGTCTTACATGTGACAAGCGCCACAGACCTCTAGGGTGTACTCAATTACACAGAATACAACCTGTAGGCCTGTAAGGCTTTTACAAAACCTGTTTTCGCAAAATTTTCACATCACACTTTCAAACAATCCAACTGTACACCCAAACTCCGAATAGATAAAGCAACCCACAAACACTTCAAATATCTTTGTGCGCACAATAAAAGAAATAATCATAATAGTAATAAAAATCCATTGGGATTAACCCATCCCAAAATATTTTCATATATTCATTACAAGTCTGTTTATTATTTTCAAATCTCTTAAGAAAAAAGAAAAGCAAAGAAGACACCAGTGGACTAAGGACTTCCAATGTGAGTTGAAATGTGTATACCTGAGTCTTCACCCTCAAGCAATCACCACCATCTCGCAGACTATACCGCTAGCCCTGAAACTGGAAATGGTGAAGGGTGAGTATACAGGAGTATACTCAGTGAGTGAACAAAATAAAAACAGTGCTCAAATATAATCATATATATATATATATATAATGATTCAGCAAGAAATCGATGAAATAAGATGGGGTTCGAAAGCATTGAAACCAAAGAAAAACTTTGTTTATTATGTAAACCACATTTCGTACTATGAAAAATATTAGACTGGCTCCCATTCCCGGCGACTACCCTGACTGTGGGTGTCCTGATAAGTACATAAAAGTGTATGTGTATTAGAGTTAAATTTATCATTTTACACTTAAGGTATGATTATCTCTCTCCATTTATGCATATTTCTAGTTTTTGATATAAAATGTACTTTGTTTGTAATTTCAGTTAAT
>JAVXUL010013721.1:0-12238 GCA_035590515.1 Trichilia minutiflora | reverse complement strand
AGAGAGTTAATCATACTTTGAAGTGTAAAATGATAAATTTAATCTTAATACACATACACTTTTATGTACTCATCAGTGTCAGCACAGTTGGAAGCCCGCTATGATGATGGTGTCAATGAAGGGGTGGATCTAATTAGTCGGCTCTTCCTCCAAGAATATCCTGGCTTAGATCTAAGGTGGTTGTTTGACCAACTGGGAAGAGACATTCCAGGGACTTCTGGGACTCAGAGCGAGCTTTCGAAAACTTATGATCAAGAAGCTGAGTAGGTTGGTGATGAAGAAGAAGAAGAAATTGGGCACGAAGAGTAGCCAGCCAACCTGACTGAGGAGGGAAACACTGAGGTGCACGAAACAAGGCCTCCTCAGGAAAACATATCCTCCTCCCAGGCAAAAATCCTATATGAAAACCCAGAGCCCTTGGTCGTATTGGCCCCCCTCCTTTCGAGAGGCCCTAGTGGAGATGCCCTAGACGTACCTCGAGTCAAAGACAAAGTGGTGGAATTATCCGAATGATGAAAGGCTATTCAATACTTCAGAAAATATTTTATAATCTCCTATAGATTTCTGATCCCCTTTTGTAATTCTTTTTGTATGTATATCAAAATCACATGTATACTTCTTTTGATAGATGAAAATACATATTTGATTTTTCTACTGTGCAGATCTCCTCTTTCCTAATTTATTTCAGGCTAACTTTTTATCTTCAATTTTGTAAAAAGAATTACCTTAATAACTTAACCTTAAAATTTTGAAAAGTTAAGAAATTATCGGGTTCAATTATCCCTTCAAAGAAAAAGGGGCTGTGGAGGACGTCTCTAAAGATCTTCAAGTCTTTGAGATTCTAACTTAGATTCATCCAGAGTTTACCACGCCTTACTCGATCAGATTTTAGTCAATTAAGGATGCCTGATGTGGTCCAGGACTTATGGCACCTGAGACGAGTTTTTTCTTTGAAAATTTTTCTAAGTGTTAAGAGATTTTAAGGCATTTAACCAATCCTAACCTTAGATTGAGGCTAGGGTTTACCACGCCTTGTCAGGAATCAGGTCTTAGACGTATTGGATGCCTAATTCGGGTAAAGGGCTTATGGTACCTGGGAAGGGTAAGATTTAGGAAATAACTAAGTGTTAAGAGATTTTAGGGATTCAAGTCAACCTTAACCGTAAATTCACCTAATCCGTCCAGGATTTACAATGCTTTGTCAAGAATTAAGTCTTAGACGCATTGGAAGCCTGATCCTGATCAAAGGCTTACGGTACCTGAAAAAGGTAAGATTTAAGGGACCTGATCTATCAGGGTTTACCACGCCTTGCCACGAATCAGGTCTTAGACGCATTGGATGCCTGATCTAGGTCAAGGGCTTACGGCACCTAGGACGGATAGGGCTTAGAAAATAACTAAGTGTTAAGGAATTTTAGAACGTTAAGCTAACCTTAATCATAGATTCACCTGACCCAGTCAGGGTTTACCATGCTTTACCAGAAATCAGGTCTTAGACGTATTGGATGCCTGATCCTAATCAAGGGCTTACAGTACCTGGGAAGGGTAGGATTTAGGGGACCTGATCCGTCCAAGATTTATCACACCTTGTCATGAACCAGGTTTTAGACGCAATGGATACCTAATCTGGGTTAAAGGCTTACGGCACCTAAGACGGATAGGGTTTAAAAAATAACTAAATGTTAAGAGATTTTAGGACGTTAAGTCAACCTTAACCATAGATTTACCTGACCCGGTCAGGGTTTACCACGCCTTGTCAAGAATCAAGTCTTAGACGTATTGGATGCCTCATCCAGGTCAAAGGCTTACGATATCTAGGGTTGTAGAGTTCGCGCCAAAAAATCACGCCTGAGATGAATTGTCCCAGAGGAAGCTGACTTAGGGGCTTTCAGTTTGATTGACAACATAATATTCTCTGAGGCGACTATCGTATGGTGGAGGCTTCTTGATTATTGGGTTCTTTTCTCTTTCTTCATTAACTGCCCCCCATCAACAGTCACATCACAGTTTATCAACAGTTGTTGACAACTGCTAATGGCTGTCAATAGCTATCTTTGAGTAGGTGGCTCTTCGAATTTTGGGAGGGTTTTAAATACTAGGCTGGGGGGACGCCACGTATTTAAACATTGTTGGAGAGATGTGAAGGTTCAATCCCTAGAGAAGGGCATTTATAGATCGAAACACTTGGCGACTCTCCGTCCATTTAGATCTACAATGGATATCGCCCCGTTTTCCCTATAAATACCCTCCTCCTTCGCTTGTCATTTTCACAAAATCTCAATCTTCTCTCCTCCTAACATTCTTCTCTAGCTTTCTTTGTGCTTTCACTATTTTTGTTTGTTTCTTGTGTTTTTGTGGCAGGTACTCATCGAAACTTTGTGAAGAAATGGCTCTCAGAAGAGGTTTGAAAGATGCTACCCATTGGAGGGAGTCTTCTTATGCATCCACCCCCACCTATGAGAGGGGGGATGACGAGAGGAACACCACCAAACAGGCCCGGGCCAGGGGACCCAACGAGGCGGATTGGTTCCCCTCCATAATAACTGAGATGGACCTTCAGACATACCGTCAATTATATGAGATTCTTGTGGACGTTCAATTCAGGGTTCCTATAGTTAAAGAAATTCCAAGTGTCCTAGGGTCAGGAGAGGTAACCTTTAATGAAGAGAACCTATTGCTCAGGGTCTGATTTCCCTTACAAGGCTATTTTGCCTGAATGTTCGAGGCGTTCAAGATTCCCCCCTACCAACTGACCCTGAATAGCTGGAGGGTCTTGAGGGGTCTCTTCATGCTAAAGGTGGAGGTCGACTCTCCTATCTCTACCCCGGATGAGGTGTTGTACTTTTACACCTCATCTGGGGTGGTATTTTCTATAAATCCGCCTAAGATACAAGCTAAAGCTCAAGGAGAGTCCTTCCTATAACAAGGACTGGAAGGACCGCTGGTTTGTTGTTAACGAGAACTGGGCAGGACGTTATCAGGATGTTATCCCCATGACCTTCCAGGAACTCGGTATGGCAAGCCATCATTCAAGAACTTTAAGAATTTATACTTTATAAAATAATCTTTAACTGGCATCTCTTTATGTAGATATATCTCGGGAGCAACCGTGGATCCCGAAAGATGTGGCCAACAGAGTGGAGTTCTTGGAACCAATGGATGTGAGAGTTCTCCTGAGTGTAGATGCTCAGGTGAAGTTTGGCCCGGTGTCAAAGGCAACAACCAAGAGTGAGTTGACAAAGGCCAGAACTCACCTGAACAAAGGTAAAAATGGGACCTTCTTTCATTACTCCAAATACCTTAAGATTTTTCTTAACTATTTTCTTTATATACTTGTGCAGCTGCAGGAACAAAACACACTGCCGTCAATAGAAAGTAGAAGGCGACAGATATACTGAGAGGCCTGCTTAAAGAGAGACTAAAGGGAGTAGAGCCAACCGACCCTAAGAAAAAGACCTCCAAGGAGAAAGGTAAAAAGCCTATAAAAGGGGACCTATAAAAGATCGCTAAGAAGAAAGGGGGAAATTAAGTGGAGCCCCTCAAGTCAAAGGGCATTTCTTTCAAAGAGTTGCCCAAGGAGTAGACCCCGTAACGTCTCACAAAGGAGGATTTGGCCCCTGCGAAGGATAAGGAAAAAAGATCCTTGAAAGACAGCCAGGAGGAGGAGAGGAAGAAGAAGAAGTTTGACTCCCAGTCTCGCCCTTTAGAACAAGAACAAGATGTCCCGGTCCGTATGAAAGGCGCCTCAGTCACCCATGAATCGGGATGGAATAAAGGAGGAGAAAATATTCCAAGGGTGACTACTAACGAAGGCTAAAAATCTGGGGTTACTGGAGACCTGAGGCGGGAGCAAGGGGACCCGCCATCTTTTGAGATCGAAGACCCCTTTCCTCCGGGTGCTGAGATGGCAGGGGATATTGATGCCTTAATGACGGAGAATCTTCCCGAGGAGAAGAGAGCAAGTTTTTAGGCATCTTCTCTCTTTGATGAATCGGGGCCAGGAGATCATTTCCCCTAAGGAAAGTAAGGAGATGGGAAATTTATCCCCAGAGGAGGTGCTTGACTCCATGAGTTTTCAAGCCCATCGGGTAAGTTATCCTTGCCTTACTTTTGAAATTGACATATTAGTTTAAATAATCGCTTAAATAGCTGCTCGACCAATATTTTGCTAATGCAGAATACCTTTGCCTTGGATATGTTTGTGGAGGATTTTAAAAACCCCATCACTGTCCGACGAAGGGCCGTAGATGCAGTGAAGAAATTGGAGAAGAAAGTGCTTCCAAGGAAAAGAAGGAGCTGATGGCCAAGGTCTCTAGTTTGAAGGGAGAGAAATCTCAACTTGTCGGGGAGAAATCCCAATGGGTCTAGGAAAAGAAAGCCTACAAGGCTAAGCTGATAAAGGTCGAGGCCCAGGTCCAAGGGCTAGAATTCATGAAGGAAAAAACTGAAGAGGCCAAGAAAAAGGTTGAAGGTCAATGCCAAAGGCTAAATGACCTATATCGGACTTTGAGGGATGAAAATAAGCAATTAAAAAAGCAAAAAGTACAAGGAGATGGAAGGGAGGATTAGAGACATTCGAAAGAAGCATAAGATCTCGGAAGAAATGAACAAAACACTACAACATTGTGTTGATGAGCAGTCTCAAAAATTGCAGGCAGTATCTTCTAACCTTGAAGCCCGGTACGATCAAGGAATAGATGATGGTATTGACCTGACCAGCCCGTCTTTTTCTCCAAAAGTACCCACAATTGGACTTGCGTTGGCTCTTTGATCAACTGGGTCGCGACGTCTTAAGTATTTTAGGGACATTTGCTATGGAGGAGCACCCTGAGATATCAACCCAAGAGACAAAGGAGGCTGCTGATGAAGAGAGAGACACCCCCCCCTTCTCAGGGAAAAGTTGATCAAGACACCCCTACTCCCTCCTCAGGCCAAAAGAACAGAGATGTTCCTTTAACACCTCGGGTCGAAGATCAAGTGGTAGATTTATTGGAGTAAAAAGGGACTCCCTAATATAGTTTTGATAATAATTTTTTGTAAATTTCCTTGACCCCTTTGTCTTGTATTTTTGTATACATGTATAAAGTTTTATTCTGATCAAATAAAGAGATACACATTTTCTTTTGATTCTTTGCAAATCTTCTTACTCTTTACTGCTTTTCTGACTTAACAATAATCTAACTTTTGAGAGAATTCACTAACTTTATAAAACGGTTAAGAAAGCCTTTAGGGTTAGGTGCCTTTTCAACTCGGGGGGGCGGGGGCTTTGGTAGGGATCTTCAATGGCTTCAGGTCTTCAAAACTTCGAATCAGATTCAACCAGGATTTATCCCGCCTTACTCGATCAGGTTTTAGTCAATTAAGGATGCCTGATGCAGTCCAAGAATTATGGCACCTGAGACGAATCTTTTCTTACAAGTTTTTTTTTAAGTGTTAAGGGGTTTAAGGGCATTCAGCCAACCTTATCCTTAGATTCACCTAACCCGGTCAGGGTTTACCATGCCTTGCTAAGAATTAGGTCTTAGACACATTGGATGCCTAATCTTGATCAAGGACTTACGATAACTATGATGGATAGGGTTTTTAAAAAATGACTAGGTGTTAAGGGATTTTAGGACATTCAGCCAATCTTAACCTTAAATTCACCTCACTCGACTAGGGTTTACCACGCCTTGCCAAGAATCAGGTTTTAGATGCATTGGATCCTGATCTTGATCAAAGGCTTACGGTACCTAGGATGGATAGGGTTTTTAAAAAATGACTAAGTGTTAAGGGATTTTAAGGCATTCAACCAACCTTAACCTTAGATTCACCTGACCCGATCAGGATTTACCATGCCTACCAAGAATTAGGTCTTAGACGCATTGGATGTCTAATCCTAGTCAAGGGCTTACGGTACCTAGGAAGGGTAGGATTTTAAAATAATCAAGTGTTAAGGGATTTTAAGACATTCAACTAACCTTAACCTTAGATTTTGAGCCCAAGAAATTCATGGGAGATGCTAAAAGATATACTTGAACACTTTTATTTTATTCATAAAGAAATGATTAATATAAGTGTGTTACAAGTTTACAATTGAATCCTCCTGAGAAGGAATCCTCTCAGGGGTACTATTTCTTTAACATCTCCGCGTGCTAGGCATTGCTTAAGATATTACCGTCTGGTTGGGCCAGCTTGTAGGTTCCTGGCCTTACTGCCCTGATCACCTGATAAAGTCCTTCTAAGTTAGCACCCAAGGGTCTTTCTGATGTCACTCGGGTACTGAGGGTGATTCTCTTGAGTACGAGGTCACCTTCCCTGAATGATCGGGGTTTAACCTTTCGATTGTAGGACCTAAACACCTTCTGTTGGTGGGCAGCCATCCTGATCAGGGCATGATCCCTGGCCTCCTCTCTTAAGTCTAGATCAAGACGTATAATCCGCGGATTCTCTTTTTCACTAAAATAAGAGGTACAGAACGTTGAGATGTCTATTTCGGCAAGAATTACTGCTTCAAAACCATAGGCTAGGAAGTACGACGTCTCACATGTGGTTACCTTTATAGTGATCCGATAATCCCATAAGACTTTGGAGAGTTCATTTGCCCGGGCTCCCTTTCTCTCAAAAACTTCTTTTTGAGTAACTTTTTGATGGTCGTGTTGACTGCCTCAACTTGACCATTTATCTTTAGATAAGTCGGGGATGCCAACCTTATGTCAATATTCCATTAGCTGCAAAATTTCTTTATTCCTTTGTTATCAAATTGCTTCCCATGTCTGCAATTAAGATATTTGGGATAGCATGTCGATAGAGAATGTTCTTTCGGATGAAAGCAATGATGTTTTTCTCAGTGATCTTGGACAAAGGCTCCGCTTTTACCCATTTAGTAAAATAGTCAATAGTCAAAATGGCATACTTTGCTTGAGCCCTAATAGTTGGGAAGGGCCCTATCAAGTCAAACTCTCATTGCGCAAAAGGTTAAGGATTTAGTAAAGTAGTCAGGCTTTTTAGAGGTTATCGGGGAACGTCTGAATGTACCTGATAGGCATGACACCTCTGGACAAGCTTATGGGTCTCTTCACATATAGTTGGCCAGTAATACCTTTACCTGAGCACTCGGTAAACCAGACTCTTGCTACCGTTGTGATTGCCACAAGTCCCCTGGTGCATTTCATCAACACCCTTTCTGCTTCTTATAGACTTAGACATCTAAAGTAAGGGGTGTTGATTCCCCTTTTATATAATGTGTCTTCTATTACAGTGAATCTGACCGCTTTCCTTTGAACCCTGAGAGCTTCATTCTTATCAGTTGGCAAGATGCCTTCACTGATGTACTTTAGGATAGGCTCTATCTATGTCAAAGATTCCTTCTGAACTGCCAAGGCATTGATGCTCTCAGGTGAAGAGGCACTCTTTTGTCTCAAGATTTTCACGGGAATTGCCCGGGAATATTTTCTTTAAAAGATGATACGAGCTTTGATAACGCGTTAGCCAGGAGGTTCTCTGATCGAGGAATCTTTCGTACTTCTATCTTTTTGAATTGATTGATCAAGCATCGAGCCTCATGCTTTCTTCCCAGGCTTGATATGATCCGTTTAAGTGATTAACAAGAAGTTGTGAATCACTACTGGTGGTGAGTTTTCGAACCCCAATCTCTCGAGCTGTTCTTAATCTTGTCGATAAAGCTTCATACTTCGCTTAATTGTTAGTTACAGGAAAAAGAAACCTTAAAGCGTACCTGACCTCCTCTTTGTCTGGCTCGATCAGTATAATGCTCGCTCCTCCCCCGCTTTGACTAGATGACCCATCGATCCATAAATGTCAAGTTAGGAATTCTTTTGGGTCAGGGTGATCTACATTCATCTCTTCTGGTTGGCTGTCAGGTTGAGAGATGGTCAGTATCTTCGTAGTATCTTGCTCAGCTATAAAATCCGTAAGAGCTTGTCCTTTGATAGCTTTACAGGGTTGAAATTCGATGTCAAATTCACTGAGTTCTACTATCCATTTGACCAACCTTCTTAACAAATTAGGTCCATGAAGGATTTATCGTAATGGCTGGCTGGTTAGCATCACTATTGGATAGGCCTGAAAATATGGTCGTAACTTTCTAACTGCTACAATAAGTGCAAGGGACAGCTTCTCTGGTGCTAAATATTGTATTTCGGCATCTACCAAGACCTTGCTGGTATAGTATATAGGCCTCTGAATTTATTGAGAATCCTCTTTTACCAACATTGAGCTGACTGCGTGCTCACTGACAGCTAGATAAAGATAAAGACTTTTTTGCAGGGAAGGGCTAACCAGTTATGGGGCGGAAGCTAAATAATCCTTAAGTTGTTTGAAGGATTCTTCACATTCCTCATCCCACTTCACTCCTTTGCCTTTCCTGACAGCTCTAAAAAAGGGATGGCATTTGTCGGTGAATTGAAAAATAAACCGACTCAAAGTTGTCAATCTTCCCGTTAAACTCTGTAGCTCTTTCAACATGCTGGGATTCTTTAAATCCAAGATTGTCTGTATCTTTCGAGGATTGGTCTCGATGCCTCTTTTACTGACCATGAAGCCTAGAAATTTCTCTGATCTGACTTTAAAGGCACACTTCTCAGGATTCAGTTTCAACTTGTATTCTCTGAGAAGTAAGAAAGCTTGCTCCAGGTGAAGAGGATGGTCTGTAGCCCTGATGGATTTTGAGATCATATCATCCACGTATACTTTCATGTACTGTCTTATCAGCGGCTTGAAAATTTTATCCACCAACCTTTGAAAAGTAGCCCCTGCATTCTTCAAACCAAAAGGCATAACTTTGTAGCGATACAACCCTTGATAAGTAATGAAGGTTGTCTTCTCTTGGTCTGAGGGATACAACAGTATCTGATTGTACCCTGAGAATACGTCTATAAAATTCAGCAGTTCGTGGCTCGTCGTGAAGTCTACTAACTGGTCGATTCAAGGCAAGGGAAAACTGTCCTTCGGGTATGCTTTATTCAAGTTAGTGAAGTCAATGCACATCCTTCAATTTCCATTGGCTTTCTTGACTTGGACAACATTTGCTAGCCAATCAGGGTATTTAACTTCCTTGATGAAACCTGCCCTGAGTAGCTTGTCTACTTCTTCCCTGATGGCCCTTTGTCTTTCTACATTAAAGACCTTGTTTTTTGATGGACAGGTTTGTGTGATGAACCAACTACTAGGTGATAGGTCATGACCCCTTCATCGATACCTGGAAGGTTCTCATGACTCTATGCAAACACATCTGTATTACGCCTCAAAATCTCAATTATGCTTCGCTTCTGCTCAGGGCTTAGTTGAGTACTGACCCTGATAATCCTCTTAGGGTGACTCTCATCCAAGATCACATCGGTCAGGGTTTTCTCTGATTCTAGCCTGGGTACTGATGAGTCTTTGTCCTCCTTGACTTGACCATCTCATAATTCTCTTGACCCATCCCTTTCGCTGATCGAGGGGTTGGTAATTTGGTCAGGGAAAGTTTCTAATGACCTCTTGCGAATGCAATAAGTATATTTTGAAGAAGTGGTAAAACACGACCTCGCCATTGATTACCCTATACAATGCCAATCCGTTCCCTGGTTTTGAACTTTAACTTTAAGTAGTGGATACTTTCCATCGTCTTAGTGTTTTTGAGGAAAGGTCATCCTAGGATGGCGGAGTATGGGATCTTTAAATATAATACTTGAAAACACACCATGGAAATCTTTTGATAAGGCCTTTCCCCAGATGACTAGCAGTTGTATTGATCCCAAGGGAGTAATGCAAAAATCCTCAAACTCATACAAAGTGGAATTGGATGGGGCCAACTCCAGGTATTTTATGCCCAAGTAATCCAACATATCTTTAAAATGATATCTGCTGAACTTCCTGTGTCAATTAAAATTCTGTTGACTTGCTTCAAAGCAAATCCCATTGCTACTATCAATGCATCATCATAGGGATAGTGTACCCCTACTTTGTCCTCATCGGTGAACATGATAGGTACGATGGCGATCCTTGGTCTCTTGTCTACCCACACATTCATCACATGTACATCTGAAGAATGGCCGGGTAATGAGTATCGTGTATAATTCCTTCGGGAATTATTTGACATTCCTGCTAGTGTGGGGCTTCCCCGAGATGACCATGACACCTTAGTCCCATTCAGGGTAGTCTTTATTGCCCTGATGTTGCCCGAACCCTAGGAGGAGGTGTTAAGAATCGACATAATTTATGAGATAACTGTTTTTTACTAGTACCTCAATTTGATTTCGCAAATCCTCGTACTGATCAGTGGTATGGCCACTCTCCCTATGAAATTCACAAAATCGCCCCTTGGTGTTTTTGGGCACCTTTGCCTTCATTGCTTGAGGGTGGGGTGCCAGAAGACTTTGATTCTTTGCCTACTCATATATTTCTGACAGGGGTGCTTTTAGTGGAGTGAGTCCCTGGGTAGTCAATTGCTCCACCCTCCTGGGAGGACTTCTCACCGAGTGTTGTTTTAACGGTCTGTCATCTCTAGGGGGTTGGGCTAAAAACCTTCCCTGATCTTTATCTCCCCTGTCTGCATCCCTCCTATCATGCTTAGGATTACCGTAGAGAGCCCATTTTCCCTTCTGCCATACATCCTGGGGATGTTCCCTCCTGACTGTTACTGCTCAAGATTCTTCTTTCATTCTCAACATCATCTCTCCTTCAATCTCAATTTCATCTAACAACTTCATTCGGGCTGTTTCATAGGTATCTACGGTACGCCGATGAATGGCATACCAAGCCCTTTCTATCCTCAAACCCTTTTTTAATCCTTCCAGAGCCAAAGGATGGTGATATGCCCCTAATTTCATTACCTCTTCATGGTACCTAGGCACAAAACTTTTTAAAGTTTCTCCTGTCCCCTGGCGAATCGACACTAGGGTGCTGAGGTTTCAACTGGTGGCCATCGCTCCCTTGAATTCATTTTCGAAGAGAGTCACCAGTTGACTGAAACTACTGATGCTGGAAGGGGGTAAATTTTTATACCACTGTCGAGCCGGCCCTTCCAGAGTTAAGCGAAAAGGGCAGCACATCTACAATTCAGTCAATCCTTAGATCAGCATCATTTCCCTGAACATGTCAACGTGCAGGAAAGGATCAGTCTTCCCTGAGTAGGGAGACAATTGGGGCATCTTGAACTTCCTAGAGAAGACCAAGGATAAAATCTCCTCTGAGAAAGGAGATTTTGACCCTGAGATGGGGACCCTTTCTATCCTTGGGTCCGTTCCCTAAGCAGGGATGTTATAAGCACCCATCTCACACAGCATCTTCTTCACACACTCTCCCATCTCCCTTTTACAAAAGGAGATTTTGACCCTAAGATGGGGACCCTTTCTATCCTTGGGTCCCTTCCTTAAGCAGGGATGTTGTAAGCCCCCATCTCACACAGCATCTTCTTCACACACTCTCTCATCTCCCTTCTACTGATCGCTGTAGCTGCTTCTTTTTCCTGGGCATGCTTCTCATTGAGGTAGAATCTCATATCAATAGAGGCTAGACTATACTCTGCCTCTGACTGATTCTCCCCTTCGTAATGTTTGCTTCCTCTGTTTCTTCATTATTCGCGCCCTTCACGAATCTTGAAGGGGGTGTTAATCCCCTGGGGCGCACAATGTTCCTCCATCCTCTCCGTGGCCTTAGCTTTTCCTTTTTGTCCAAACGCCAATTTCTGCCCAAGTACCTGATCATATGCCTTTCTGGATCCCCGAACTCTCTCTGCGCGGTAGCTTCGGGGAGCCTGACTGACCAGTTCCTTAGGCGCAGGTGGTATTCTCCTTTTTCTCAAGAAAAGGGGTTCCCTGGCCATTTGTCTCCTAACCTCTAGTAGTTCCCTCTCTAGCGTTTCTGCCCTGTTGGCCAAAAATCCATCGTCGTGTTTATCTCTTGACTAGGGGCCCTCCTTAGTCAGGGGAATTTTTCCTCCCCCACGTGTAGTACTCTTGCTAGAGCTGAAATCTTCATCTCCTTGTCTTCTTTCTGCCATCTAGAAATTTTCTAAGGAAAACTTTCAAGAAAATATTTTTCCTCTTCCTCCATACGCGGTAGGGCTGTTCAAAAAATCCGGTTTTTTAGGGTACCGGTCCGGATCTGAAATTAGGTACCCGAAAAACAGGGTACCGGTTTAATTAGGATCTGGATCTGGTCCAAAAATTTAGATCCGATTTAATTAGGATCTGGATCTGGTCCTAGCAAACAGGGTACCGGTTTTAAACAGGTACCCGGTTTTTATTAATAATTT
>JAVXUL010013710.1:0-12238 GCA_035590515.1 Trichilia minutiflora | reverse complement strand
TGAAGTCCCAGTTGGCAAGCTCCAAGAGGGGGTGAATTGGAGATTAATAATTTTGGAATAAAAATTAATGCTAATGCAATGAATGTTGAGAAGAAAAATCAAATATAGAAATGAGACACTCAGTTTTTATAGTAGTTCGACAAAACGTCTACGTCCACTCTTCTCGATTGAATCCTTTCACACCGAGGATCACTGAAAACTTATTTGAATGGGTCAAGTGGAACCCAAAACAACTCCTTCTTTCACGGGTAAAGGACAACCTCACAAAAATGACTTTCTTTTAAGCGGATGAAGTGTAACCTAATAGAACGATTCTTCTTATTACAGGTGAAGAGAAACCCACAATTAATTCACAAGAATTAATTTCAATAACTTTCTTAAAGAGTAAATGTTCAATATGAATAATTTCTCTCACTAGAAATTAAATACAGATAATAAAGATTTGTATTGAATGTCTCTGAACTAGCCATTACAGACTTGATTTTCGCAAGGGTATCGATATGTTTGAGATGCTCAGCCTGAAGGTGTCGATACGTTTTCCATTATATCAAAATAATTTGACATAAAAGAAATGAAGTCCATCATGAAGGTGCTTGATCTAGGCCTCAGGGTATCGATACGTTTGAAGAACCATCAAGGATATCGATGCGTTTGTGAAGAGGTTCCAAAATATTTGAGTGCAGACCAAAGGTGTCGATACGTTTTGTGAAGGGTTCCAAAACTCGAGCTTTGATTTTGAACTATAGCTAATATGTCGATACATTTAAGTAACATATCTATACGTTGGTACCTTTGTGTGCTTTCTTCACTTTTCTCACCTGTAAAATCATATACTCTTTCTAAAAGAGCAAGTGACTTATATTTGTCCATTTAACAATTAAATCAATACGAATCATCCCATATATGCATACTTGTTAGTTGTTATTTATTTTGGCATTATCAAAAACAATATAAATCAGAAGATTAATATACCATATAATCATCAAAAATATCTTAGAGCTATCATGGTAAATCCTGAACGGTCTAGGTATATCAAGAAATCCTGACTGTCTCAGGTGCCGTAAGCCCTCAATCTTCAGTCAGGCATCCTGTGCATTTAAGATCTGGACGGTGTTTGAGGCGTGGTAAATCTTGGACGGTCTAGGTACATCTGAAGATTCGAACCCTTGAGGTTAAGGCTGGTAATAGGCTGTAAAATCCCCTAATGCTTGACTATATTGAAGAGCCCAGATGAATTAGGTACTATAAGTCTTGGGTCGTATCAGGCATCCTTATCGAATAAGACCTAATCAAGTGAGGTGTGATAAATCCTGATCAAATCGGGACCCAAAGTTGAAGACCCTTGAAAACCCCCCACTCTAGTTAATTACATCCTTCGATTTGAGGTGAGGTCAAATGTGAAGCCCGCATCCAGGCAAACTTTTAACCCTTCCCCCCAACTCTCTAAGTACTCCTTAATGCGGGTGCGATGGAGACATTTGCATTAAGCTGGTATGGGTTGAAAGTTTTTTTTCTTCATCAAGTATCACCCAGGATACTACAAACTCAGGCAGGTTAATTTATACGATGGTTTCTTATGAAAGTGAAGCCAAAGAATCGAAATGCAAAATTGGCAAAGAAATGAAGAATCTATATTTACTATATCAAAATTTTACAAGTACAATGATTGATGTATTCAGTCAGTTGGCTAAAATACAAAGAATAAATTGTGACCAAATAAGTGTACAAATGTTACAAGGCCAAAATTGTTGGAGAGGGAGCTGATCAGCGGTTTTTAATGTTTTTTCTTCGCTAGAGAGGATGTCTTCGACAACTGCCTTATCCAGAGGAACCAAGGGAGGATCTAGATTCCCCACCTCCTAACCAGTAGGGACTTGTACCCAGACTGGTTTAACGACTTTTGGAGGGAGATTGACTGTTTGTTCACTTGAGGCCCCCAGAATCGCCTGACCCAATTTGTTAAATAGTCAATCGAGGTTCAAGTCTGGGTACTCCTGAAAAAAAAAAGACGACTAGTCAGGTCCAGACCATTATTGACACCCTGGTCATACTTCTCTTCTAGCTGGGTCAAGATCTCCTGCCTATCTTTTCGTAGTGCCTCTAGGGACCTTGTTTTCTCCCTTAGCTCCTTGTCCAGTGCATCTCACTCCTCTGACACCCGGTTTAAATCGTCTAAAGATTCTGTATATGACTCTTGTAATTGGGCCTCCTCATATTTAACTGATCGAAAGAGATCGGTTAGTTGATTGTATTTTCCTGTGAAGCTCCGTCTCTCCCCTTCCAGTCAATCATTATCAATCAACAAAGCCTAGCTCAAGGCCTCAGTAGATGAAAGCATGTCAGTCAGGACTCGTTTTTCTTTCGCCCATAGGGAGTTCTCAGCCTCTAAAATAGAAACCTTTGCTTCAAGGTCCGCTTCTTTCTTGGCTGACTCCTGCCGCAGTCTAGTCAGTTGTTGTTAGGCCCTTCTCTTTAGTCGTCTGATGGATTTTATAGTTTGCTCACTGACCTTTATGGCCCGTTGGAATTCTTTCATGTATATATCCAGCAAATATGCATTCTACAGAAGAGAAGACGGATAAGTCAGATACATATTAATCAAAGTAAAAGGGTCTTAACAAAGAATTATAAGGCACAAATATCTACCTTATGTGCATGTATGCTCAGGCATGTGAGAGCATTGCTGGGGGAAATACTTCCCATTATCTCTACTCTCTCAAGACAAATAACCTCCCAAGCCCCATTTATCAAATGAAAGAGGTACTCGAAGTCCTCCTTCTTCTTGCCCGGGAGGTCTTCCCACTGGAGCCTATCTCTCTCTGAATCGCTGTCATCTGAGAAGATGTTCATATCTCTATCCACTGGGCCTTCATCTTAATTGATGCCCTTTCCCTGACTCAAATGGCCTTCTTCGACCCATCTGGGAGTCTTTTTCGTCCCCCGCCCAGCCTCTTTCAGAGATGGGCTAACCTTTTGCTGGTCGAGAACACGGGACTGATTATCTACTGGAGGAGGAGGTGGATGGTCAGATTTTCTCTTTTTATTTTTAGATTCCTCAACCTCCCCCTCTAAAGGCCTCTTTCCTTTATCTTTGGACAGAGGAGGACCAACCTTCTTTGGATAAACTACCTCTTCAGGGGTCTTCTCCCTGATCGAAATTCTCTTTTGTTTAGGGCGGTCGATTTTCTTCTGGATATCAGGAACCTTGGATGCCCAAGAGCCCACCTGAGATAACATCCCTCTCAGGATGGTCATAGCCTTTTTTTTTCTTCTGTGAAGGGACCCTTCAATCCCAACAGCTGTAGATGATCAACAGTTCCTAGTCAGAGTCCACAAGGAATCACATTAAAGTTTAAGTTAGGGAAAAGATGTACCATCATTCATCTCAGCTCGGGTCCTTGAGAGTTCACTCCGTGTGACGGACGGATAGGCCAATCATGACTTGGCTAGATTCTCCCCGCTTAGAAGGTATCTGATGTCTGTGGTAAGCAGGCTCAACAACACTTGTGCCATATTAGCCGGGATGATAGGCTAGTCTTTTCCTACTTCTACACATAAAACACACACACTTAACAGCAAACAGCATTACCAAAAATGGATTACTTCTTGAGAAATGAATGTTACCTGTCTCTCGGAAAGCTGAAGGGAGGGGATCAGGGATCTTATCACTCGATTCCTAGTTGATGATGAACCATCGATATTTTCAGTTCTTGTTCGAGGAAGGATTCTCCCTTATTTTTTATTGGAACCCCTAGCGAATCTGGAGGTAATACCACCTCAGGTACTGACTTATGTTTTTCCTCAACAGGTATATATGCAGTATTTCGTTCGGGGTGGGAATCGGTTGCCTCGCCCTCACCTTCAGGACAAAGAGTCTGCCCAAAATTCTCTAGCTGTTCAAGGTGAGCTGGTATGGGGGTACCCCAAACGCTTTAAATATTTTGGTCAAATATGATTGCAAAGGAAGACGAGCACCCAGTAATAAATGTTTTTCATTCAAGGCCAACTCCCTAGGAGCTAAAGCTCTTGGGATTTCCTCCAACTTAGGTACTCTGAGCCTTACACTGAGAGGGATACCAAAGAGTCATCTATAGGCCCTGAGATCTTCCATAGTCACGGTAGAGGGGAACCAGTCCTCCTCTTTAGGTCCTCTGCTCTGAGCTTGCTCAAAAATATTGCTTCCGTGGCCGTTCTCTTCCTGACCAATGATTGGATCCCTGGACGACTCCATTTCTGATCGAGTAGTGTCTGATATGTTACTATATTGATCTAGTTTTCCCCTAACCTGCAATAAAAACACATAGAAAGTAGAAAGTAGTAAAAGGATGAAGAATTTAGAAAGAGAGAGAGAGAGAGTATTGAGGAAAGTCAGATTTCGTGAAAATGACAAGTGAAGGAAGAGGGTATTTATAGGAAAAGAAAGGCAATCCTCACCGAAGATCTGAACCGCCAGAGGGTTTCCATATGCTCAATCTATTAATACTCCCCAGGGATCAAGAAACCATCACATCCTCTTAATAGTCATCCAATATGTGGCACTTCTCCAGTCTTGTATTTAAAATCTGCCCAGGGATCGAGGATCCGTCTCTTCAGAGATCGATGTTGATGGTTGTTGGTAGTTGACAATAGTTGTTAACAACTGTGACGTGACTCTTGATAGGAGGCAATTAATGCAACCGAAATAGATACCTAGGCAAGATACATAAGCATCAGGCTAGCCGAATCGTTGAAGGAAAAGGAAAGGACCCAAGTGATCAGGAAGCTTCCGTAACACGACAAACGCCTCAGTAATTGACTATTATACTGGTCAACTAAAAAAAAAACCCTGAAGCCATTTCTTCCCTAGTATGATTTGTCTTAAGAATGATTTTCTGGCGCAAACTCTACGAGTCTCACACCAGAAACTGGGGGATTGGATGTTTAGGAGAAAATACGGAGGTAACATGTAGACACTTAATCTGTAAGACATGTGGCAGGGGGCCAGGTGTAGTCCCAGGGTTCTCTCTTCTCAGGTGTATTATGTCCCAGACACCCTAGTCCAATGATGCCATTGCCCCAGGTATCCTCTAGTTCAGGGATCTTGTGGTCGGCAAACTTTATCTCAGGCATCCCCCGGTTCAGGGATCCTACAATCTCAGGCAAGCTTCATCCCAAGCAACTTGCTTTCTAAGAAAATCAGTATCATCGCAGGCATCCAAAAGTTGAATTTTATAATCATCCCAGCTTAGGGATCAGAATGGCTTCCTAGGAAATTTGCCTCAGGTCAGGAGTTCCTTGACTGTTGGCTCTATGGCAATCCCTGCGTAGAGTATCAATGGACTTATGCCTCTCCCACTCAAAAATGGGAATGATTAGTGACAACTGGCCCATCAAAAGTATCCATCCCATCCTCTGACCATTTTCAGGTGATGGGACAGTGATGGGCCTGTAAAGTCGACAAATGTGATAGCATCATTAAAGGAAATCAATTGTACACTGTCCCATGTTAGATATCACATCCTTTTCATTCTCCAATGCCAAGTCACATCACCGTTCAAAGGAGAAGCACTATATAAACCAAACTCCTGTAATAGAGGAGGGGTTGGTTTTAGGTTAGTTGACTAGTAGGTTGAATTTTGAGTATTCATTAGTCATTGTATTTGAGAGTTTAGCTATCGGTGGAGTGGAAAATACTTAAGCTACACAAAGAGATTGAGAGAAATCAGGCAGTCTCATTACCGTCGTTTTCTTTTTTGCTATCTTCGGAGGGTAAACTCCACACATATTTCTTTCATTCTCAATTTGTTCAGGCTTTTTTTTTGCTACCTTTATCAAAAACGCATTTTATTCTCCCACCCTTTTTCTGATTTAAGCATCGAAGTTTTCCCGTCGGGAACCCCTCCTAGCATCACTCCAAGGTGTTACTTTCTTTGCAGGCTTAGGAGGTGAGGTTCTGTCGGAAGCAACCACATTCGCAGTCCTTCTTCGATGTAGAAATCGTCACTTGACAAATAGTCGCATTGCCCTCACACCCCACCAGTTAAGTCATTCCACGTTGATTGCGAGGAGAGTCCATGGACAATTCTTGCATTAATTAATTATTATTATTATTATTATGTAATAATAATAATTGAAATAATTATTTGTTTTTGGATAATGAATTTAGCTTCCACCAATCATATAAATACACATGCTTCCATTTGGCTTTATTTAATTGGTTAGTTTTGTTTAAATGTGTTATTAGTGTTTGCCAACTATATGGTATTACAAAATTGATTCAAAAATTGCTTTGACAATTTTAATTTATGTATGGCTACTGTGGAAGCAAGTGTAAGTGATGGATGATATCAAAATGTAATTTTGGCTCTTTGACATGTTGATATACGTGGAAGCTGAGGTTTTCATTTTTTTCAAAAACAAGAAACAAAACAAAGCAAGCTTTCCATGAGAGTTGCTTACAATTTAGCCATGGACAAACAAATATGGAAAATTGGTTTCCATATAACCAAGTAAGGAAAGGGAAGAAAAACTAATGAGAGGTCATGTGATCTATGGTTTTTCTTCTTCTAATAGCACATATAGATGCATATATATATAGATATATTGATATATGGTTGCTAATCCTTTTGTAAAATTGTTTTGTAAGCTAAAAGAGTTTCCAACACCATTTACCATTATCTCCATCTCATACTAGAGTATGGATATTCTTAAAGGCTTGGAGGAGACATCAAGCTTGATGGAAAACACTCATTTGGGTAAAATTTTGAAAAACCCTAAGTGTTTTGCATGTAGATGGTTTGGTATATTTATATGCATAAAAATTGAATTTAGGATCCTATAGGTTTTCTTACAAAACCCCACAGAAACTTTATGGAAAACCAGTAAATTGGAAGGGCTTTCATGAAGGATGGTTTAATAAGACTCTTGTTGTACATGAGGCAGATTTGACTCTATTCAATAAAGAGCAAATTAATCAACTCCTAAAATTACTGCAATTCGACTCATTTTCACCTAGTGCACTTAATGCCTCTCTGGCTCAAGAAGGTAATAACTTTATGGCGTTATCGTGTTACTCATTAAATTATTCTGCTCCTTGGATTATAGATTCGGGAGCCTTTAATCATATGATAAGCTTGTCTTGCTTATTTGATTCTTACTATCCTTGTTCTGGCCATAAAAAAATTCGAATAGTGGATGGATCTTATTCTTCTATAACTGGCAAAGGTTTGGTAAATCTTCAAAACATGTATCCCTAAAGAACATCTTACATGTTCCTAAACTTACTTGTAATCTACTATTAGTTAGCAAATTATGCAAAGACTCTAACTGTCATGTTACTTTCTTTGAATCATATTGTTTTCTCCAGGAACTAAACTCAGAGAAGATAATTGACAGTGCTAAATTAATCAATTGCCTTTATTATTTTGAAGATCAAGATTTCAAGAATAAAGAAGCTCAAGGTTTGAGTAATAGTATGTCTAATCCAACTAAGGATATAGTTATGCTTTGGCATTAAAGATTAACGCATCCTAGTTTTTTGTATCTTAAAAAACTATTTCCTATTTTAAATTATATTGTGAGAACTGCATTTTATCTAAGAGTCATAAGAATATTTATCGTCCCAAATTTTATCAAGCTTTAAAACCATTTTACTTAATTTATAGTGACATTTGGGGTCCGTCAAGGATTAATACTCCCTCAAATAAAAAATGGTTTATGACATTTATTAATTATATGTTTGTGTTGGGTTTACTTGATGTTAGAAAAATCTAAAATTGGAAAACATATTTAAAATATTTTACTTAATGATTAAAAACCTTTTTGAAGCCAAAATCAGTATTCTTCAAACGGACAATGGAACTGAATATTTTAAAGCAACTCTTGGAAGTTTTTTCACTGAAAAAAAAATTTATCATCAAACCATATGTGTCAATACACCTCAGCAAAATGGTATTGTTGAGCACAAAAATAAACACCTTCTTAAAGTTTCTCGAGTTATTATGTTTTCAATGAATGTTCCTCAATATTTATAGGGGAACGCTGTTTTAACTGCATCTTATCTTATTAATAGAATGCCTACTCATGTTCTCGATTATATTACTCCTTTTAATTGCTTAAAAAAAATTTCCTGAATCATGTATATTTTCAAATCTTTTTTTTAAGGTTTTTGGGTGCACAGTGTATGTTCACATCAATAGTAAAAGGAGATCTAAACTTGATCCAGGGACAGAAAAATATATTTTTATTTGTTATGCTCCAAACAAAAAAAGATACAAGTGTTTTCATCCAAAATCTAAAAGATATGTCTCTATGAATGTTACATTTTTTGAAAGTTAACCTTTTTTTAACAAAATTTCTCTTTAAGGGGAGATTTTAAGAGATGAAGGAAATTTTTGGGATGTTTCTACTATTCTATTAGGAAAAACCATTGATTCTACTGAACATCTTACACCCATTACTGGTTCTATACCTGATTCCACATCTAAAATTTAATGTTTTAATAATAAGGAAATTAGTAATACTAAAGAACCAACTAATCCCAACTCTATTTTTCAAAACATTTATAAATCCTCGATAGAGGGAGACTTACTACCCAAAGTTCATGATAAAGAACTCTTAATTTATTCAAGGAAGAAAGGTCATCAAAAAACAAGAAGGTCATGATTCTATTAGCACCAACGAATCAATTGATTCGAGAATAAAACCTGAAACTACTACAGGTATCCTTAACATTCCTTCTACTCATATTCCTCATATCTCTAGTCATTTTAATATTGATTGTATTCCTTATTCTAAGCCTAGTGATCTAGATATTCCTATAGTTATTAGAAAAGCTAAACGTAACCCTCGTCCTATATCCTAATATCTTTCATACGCTAAACTCTCAAGAAAACATAATAGCTTTATATCTAAGTTAGCTAACTTATTTATCCCAAGAAACATACAATGAGCCTGACTAGAAATCAATAGTAATGGAAGAGATTAATGCTCTGAAAAAAAGTGGGACGTGGGAAGTTGTTGATTTACCCAGAAATTAAAAAATTATCGGGTGTAAATGGGTGTCTACAGTGAAGTATAGTACAGATAGGAGTATTGAGAGCTACAAGGCGAGATTAGTCGCTAAAGGTTTTACTCAAACTTATGGAATTGATTATCAGGAAACCTTTGCTCCTGTTGCAAAAATCAATTCTATCTAGGT
This sequence comes from Trichilia minutiflora, assembly GCA_035590515.1. NCBI lineage: Eukaryota > Viridiplantae > Streptophyta > Magnoliopsida > Sapindales > Meliaceae > Trichilia > Trichilia minutiflora. The sequence goes on along the minus strand of JAVXUL010013710.1, from coordinate 3,060 downwards.
ATTATTGTCTCTAGCTGCTAATTATAACTGGCCATTACAACAGTTAGATGTCAATAATGCATTTTTGAATGGGGATTTAGAAGAAGAGTGTTTATGAACCTACCTTTAGAATTTTAGATAAGACAAGATAAAGTTTGCAAACTAAAAAAGTCTCTATATGACCTTAAACGATCTCCGAGAGCTTGGTTTGAACATTTTGAAAAAGTAGTAAAAAGTTATGGTTATCACCAAAGTCAGGCTGATCACACAATGTTTTTTAAGCGATTGAAAATAGGTAAAATCTCTATCTTAATTGTCTATATGGATGATATAATCTTAACAGGTGATAATCTTGAAGAATTAGTATACTTAAAGAAGAAGTTGGCACAACGCTTTGAGATTAAAGATTTTGGATTATTAAAGTATTTCTTTAGTATGTAATTCATTAAATCAAAGGAGGGTATCTTTGTAAATCAAAGAAAATATATCCTTGATCTTCTCAAAGAAACAAGTCTACTAAGTTGTAGAGTTGTGGATACTCCACTTGATGCAAATTTGAAACTTAATCCAGTTAAAGCAGAAGATGTGTTTGATAAGAAAAAATTTCAAAGGCTTGTAGGGAAGTTAATCTATCTGTCACATACCCAGTCTGATATAGCTTTCGCTGTAAGTATGGTTAGCCAATTTATACACTCACCTAGACGAGAACATTTTGATGTAGCCTATAAAATTCTGAGGTACCTAAAAGGAACTCCTAGAAAGGGTATTATATTTTAAAAGAATAACAACCTACAAATAAAGGCTACACTGATGCAAATTGAGATGGTTATATTAATGACAGACATTCTACTTCAAGCTATTGCACCTTTGCTGAAGGAAATCTTATTACTTGGCAAAGTAAAAAATAGAATGTTGTAGCTCGAAGTAGTGCTAAAACTGAGTTCAGGTATCTTTCTCATGGGATTAACGAGGTAATTTGGTTAAAAGACTATTTGAAGACTTGAAGATTTCAGTATCTTATCTTATAAAAGTATATTGTGATAACAAGGCAACCATCTCCATTGCTCACAATCCAGTTTTATATGACAGAACAAAACACATTGAAGTTGACGAACATTTCATCAAAGAAAAGATTGAAAGTGGGTTAATTTGTCTTTCCTATGTATCAACTATAGACTAGATAGTAGAAATTCTCATTAAAGAGCTGTATAAGGGACAATTTGAATTCTTAATAAGCAAGCTGGTTATGGAAGATATCTTCAAGCCAGTTTGAAGGGGAGTGTTGTAAGATTCTCAAGTTAATAAGGCTGATTTGTTGTGATTTGACTATTTTTTAGTTTCCTAAAATAGCTTGTGTACAGTTGTCAATTAGACCTATAATTGGTGTTTTTAATTCTCTAGGATTCTTACCATATTTAGTTTTTTGTGTAGTTATAAATATGTACCAATATAGATCAAAAAATATAATTCTGGTTTTAGACCATATATATTTTGAATAAGCATACTTCAATCCTTCAAGTAGAGGTTTTAACTATTGCTTGAGTACTTTACCTTATTTGTCGATATTCAATTATCCTAAGTCTTCAAAGCGTGGCTCTCATTCTTTACTTTCTATCACCTGTGCACAATCAAGTAATGAACACATGTTCAAAATCTCATACTCTAATGGCATACTTGATTCAAATAAATTAACCAGACAAGTTTTTAAAGGGTCAAAAAAATTCTCTTCTTGAATTTTATCCTCTACAATGTTCTTAATAATGCTAGCTTCCTCATTCTCATCTTGTTCATCACATTATTGCTTGCACATATTAAAAATATTAAACTCTAATTCATGTTACCAAATGATAACTTTATGACTCCATTCCTGTAATTAATCGAGGCATTATAAGTTGCTAAAACTGAACGTCCTAAAATAATTAGAATTATATTACCTATTTTCACATATTGTGTATCCAAAATAGTAAAATCCACCAGATAAATGAATTTATCAATTTAAACTAACACATCTTTTATAATTCCTCTTAAAATTTTCATCGATTGATCGACAAGTAAAAGAGTCACAGATATTGATTTTAACTCACCTGAGTTAAGCTATTGATAAACTAAATATGAAAATAAGTTTACACATTAGTACCAAGATCAAGTAAAGTTTGTTCAGTTTTATAATCTCCAATAATGCATGAAATTGTTGGACAACCTGAATCCTTATATTTCATTATATTATTATTCTGAAGAATTGCACTTACTTGTTCGATAAGAAAAGCTTTCCTTGTCACATTCAATTTTTTTTACTATATACAAGTCTTTCAAAAATATAGCATAAGAGAGTACTTGCTTGATCACATCTAACAAAAGAATGTTGACCTTGACTTGTTTAAAAATTTTATAAATTTTTGAATTATGGTTTGGTTTCTTTAGAGAGATTAATGCATGAAAAAATAGTGGCATAAGTGTTGGCTCGATCTAATCTATAATAGGTGTAAGTTTATCATCCTTTTTCTTACTCGTAGAGATTGATTTCTCTTTCTCATATGTATCAAGAATGGGCTTCTTAATAACCTTACCACTACGAAGAGCAACAACCAATTTAACTTGGTTCATGTGTTGGTCAACTTTTGAATTTGATTGACTTTTAGGATCGGGCTGTGATTGAGATGAAAACTTACCTTTCTTGTGAATGCTAAGTGCTAATGCAAATTTTGCAAGCGTATCTTTCAAATCAGTTAATGATTGAGCTGTTTGATTATTGAATGATTCTTACTTTTCAATTAATACATGCATGGTTTCTTTAAGAGTTTTTAACTTTGATTGATTATATAGAAGAGGATTAAAAGACCTTTATGGTTGGAATGTCTAAACATTATGGTTATTTCTCTAACTAAAGTTTGAATGGTTTTGTCAATTTGGATTGTAAGTGTTGGAGTATGAAGATGGGTAAGGTTTCTGAGCAAAATCTATAGCATTCATTTGTTCATGCATAGCTTCTCTGAACACTAGAAGGTTTGGGCATTCATTTGTTGAGTGTTCAATATTATCACAAATATTACAAACATCTTCATGCTTAATGAATTTGACTTC
>JAVXUL010013699.1:0-12239 GCA_035590515.1 Trichilia minutiflora | reverse complement strand
CACACACACATCAACACATTAGTCTATAGACCCCTCGAGCTTATGCCACAAAACATCTGAAGTTATTTATATATTTATTTCTCTAGAATTGTTCGAATATGGTCTCTATCCTATTTATAATGACTGTTTTCTTACCCTCAAATCTATTAAATCATGGCTTATATCCCATCTATAATGACCATGTCCTCTTCTAGGCAATTAGGTCATGGCCTGTATCCTATCTACAGTGACCATATCCTCTTCCGGATTGTTGGGTCGTAACCTGTAACCCATTTACAATGACTATACCCTCACTCTCTAATTTGTTAGACCATGGCTTATACCCCATCTACAACCCATCTACATTAACCATGTCCTCTTTAGGATTGTTGGATCATGGCCTATATCCCATGAAAATCCATCATTATCATTTTCAAATTCAAAACACACACACACACACACACACAAACATACACACACACATCATCATCATCATCATCCAAACCATTTAATGGTAATGTAAATCAAATTAATATGGTAACTGCATGATTGGCTACCTGGCCTAAATCATATATATATCATCAAATTGAATTCACAATCATCAATGCCAAATATATTATAGAATCAATGCATTACTTATAAATCTATTATCTATCATAAAACCATAATTATTTAAAAAATTATAATATAATTAAATAAGCAAAACATAGGATAAATCATAAGTTTTCCATTAATCCACACCTAAAATTCATGGCCTTACATATAACTCAATCCCAATACCGGCTATTTATCCACTCGTTTATAAAAAAAAATGAGTCACAAATCCAAATTTCATTAAACATAAAATATAGAATTATTTTTCTAACTTTGTAAAATATTGAAAACATACAAATTTCATGAATATCCTTTAAATGATGAAAAACAAGTAAGAAGGGTGTCCACTCACCTTTTTAGGAAGGGTACATACTCCCTATTTTCTTTATACTCCACGTCGTTCCTTACTTAAGCATCCAATGCTTGATTACACATATCGACATTTAATAAATCTCAAATCTTTAATTTATAACAATATAATTTTGTATGCATAATTATACTCATAATATCTAAATTGTCCAATTGATACTTATTTATTGAATTCAATTTCGATTTCAATTTCTATCTCTAAAATCCTATGGCTATATCTAAATTAAATATCTATATTCATTTTTTACTATCCAAATTCGACTTAGTATCTAATTCACCATTTCGTCGAATTTTCACCCCAATTAATCTAGTTCCTTATAAACTCACATTCGTCTTATTCATTTTATCTCATTTATCTTAAATTCTAGTCCAATTCATTATAACTAAACAAAATTTTTTGGGTGAATAGTAAAATCCTAATTGACACAGTAACTTCATTAACTATTCATTATACCTAAATTCTTTAATTTATAATTTCAACCATCTAATTATAATTATACATACTCTAAGCACTAAATAACACAATTAAAGTCAAAATTCTACAATCAGAACTAAACTACTAAGATGACTAGTAAACCCTAATTATCAAAATTTTCAATTCATGAAATTATTGCTTAGATTAAGCTTAGAAACTTATCAAAGAGTTGAATTTGACCTTAAGAAGCTCCATTTGTCATAATTTGATGAACAGTAAATTCTAACCTCTTTAATGCTTTCTAGGTCAATTTCTCAACTGAATTGATTAAATAAAGTTTGTATAATATAGAGATGATGAGTACTAGTGATTTAGTGGAAGAAATAATGGTTTAATCAGTTAGAAAGTGAAGAAATTAGAAAGAATTGAAAAGGGTAGAAAATTAAGAGTAAAGGAGGGAACGTTTAGAAAAAAGCCTAAAGAGGAGAAATCAATTTTCCCCTATGTTTACCTACTTATATAGGCCCCTATAAGATTACCATCATGCCCCCTTAGTTTAAAGAATGAAGAGAAAAAGACAAAAAGGCTAAAAGAGGCATTTCATAGGGTAAAATAAAAATCAGTCCACCATTTAAGGAGAGGAGGCCAAACTGGTTTGAAAACTAGCCCAAAGACAAGTGATCCAATCATGCTGTTGGCCAAAACTGATGCCAGAATTGGCACCAATTGGTTGGAGGTGTTTTAAGGGTGGTTTGGTTCTAATTCCCTAATGTTGTCTGGTTTTTCATCTCTTCTATTTTGATATTAATTTTCCCCTCATCTTATGTATGATTTTACTTAAATTTCTTTTTATACAACCTATTTTGAGTCTAATTTAAGTATAAAAAACCATTCCTCAATCTCAATCAACAAAAATTTAACTTTGAAGCTCAAGTGCTCAATTGATACCTTAAGGGAATTTTTTCCAAACTCATCCAATTTCATTTATTTTCATAAAAACCTTTTAATTTCACTTATTAAACACTTATATAGTTAAATTATTTGATAATAGTACCAAAACATATATTTTATGAAAAAACAAAAATATTCCTCGAGGATAAAATGATTAAAATACCCCTATTTTGAACAATAGTAATAATTACTTTAAGCTTGGCTGTGCTTGTAGGATACAAAAATTGAGAACTTGGGTTATCCTTACTTTGTAGCATTTGAAGTCAACTTGAGAGATGTCTAACTAAAATAGGGACAAGTTAATTTCGTGCATCAACAGCTGATGTTGTCTATGTAGATCATACTACAAAAAGTCATTACCACTATAACCTAAGAGGGAAGAGTAAAGCCTCTTTTAGTGGTTCTCATTTTCCTTAGCTTTTTTGGTATATTCTCTACTCCCCAAAACACTCAAGTCCCTAATTAAAACTCATAACAAAAAACAATAAGAGTCATTCCTTACATAGATTTCTCAAGGATCCAGAAGAGAATATCATGAAAGTTATGGATCAAGTACGGGAAATAACAACCTCTACCTCTAGTAGGAATAATACCTATAAAATTACTTGTACTGCTTGCCTGTTAGGATACAATGACAAAAGAAAGAAGAGAAGTATTCTAGTTAGGTAAGGAATAACAGCCAAAGAAAAGCCAATAGGTCCAAACACTCATCAGTAGAACTAAGATGTTGGAGAGTGAAATCTTGAAAATAAAAATAAAGAGATGGATTTTAGAGAGTCACAAGAAGGATATGACAGGGTAAGCGGTGGCACTTCTCAAAGTCGAAGAAAGTCAGACACTCAAATACAATTGAGAGGAGATTGCAAGAGGACCTTCAATTGCAAATCCCTATTAGGAAAAAATCAAACTGACCATAGCTTAAAAAAGGAAAGGGAAGACGAAGAAGAAGCTAATATAGGAGGAAACCTACCTAAGAAATACAAATATGCTTTTCAGAATCTACGAACCATGGGAATGAAGGACTTCTTTCAATTTGTATAGGCATAATAAAATTAGAAGGTATGAACCTAACCTCAGCCATACTTTAACAGATATGAGGGTGTACCTTAATGAGAAGTACACTAGGAATAAAGAAGAAGCAGTTGAATGAGCAAGAGAGAATTGGAAGAATGTGTCAGGAGGATGATAATAGAGTTGGATGTGTAAAGGAAATACAGTTAGCAAGGAATCTCTAAGCCTTCCTTCCGATCAAACCCGTACTCAAATTCCCCTTTTTCAGGAAAGATTAGAGTCCAGGTTTCCGTAAAAGTTTAAAATACTTCAGATAACTCCTTGTATTGGAAAGACTAACTTAACTTTACACATAGGTCTTTCTCAAGAAATGATACTGATTTAGGGTTTAATTGACCTTTAAATGTGCAGGCCCTTTCCTTTGACTCTACAGAGACAGGTGAGAAAGTGGTATAAGAACCTCACTATCAAAAGCATTTACAGCTTCAAACAATTGGTTGAAACCTTTATGAGCGAGTTCAGAGGTGCGATAATGACTACCAAAAATCTGAGTTCTTTGTTGATGATTAAATAGAGGCTGAATGAAACTTTAAGGAACTTTGTTTGTCGGTTTCAGTAGGAGGTAATAAACTTGGGGGCTTTCTATCATGCCCTGACCCTGGAAGGTTTAAAGAGAGGGTTACGCATAAAGAGAGCCTGGTATGCCATTCATAGGTAATCTATTGACTTTTACGAAGTGGCCCAAAGTGAGTTATTTGATCAAATTAAGATTAAAGGCCACATACTATTAAGAATGATAGAGGAAAGGTTGAAGACGACATCCAAAAAGGACAAGTAACGAAATTTAAGGCTTGAAAAAAGAATAAATTATAGAGGAGATTGTAGTGATGCCCTTAAGTTTAATAATAAAAAGACCATACCCTGCCAAAATTTAGGTCTGACTAGAGTAAAGAGGCAGAACACCTTAAAGTACTTTTACCAGGGGCATCACCCAAGAGGGTGGATTAAGTTTAAGAAAGAAAGTATACCCCCTTAAAACCCTCAGGTGATTTTGCTCTCTTTCATAGCTTTATGGTGATTTTGCTCACGTCCAAAAGTTATTTTCTTAGGGACACTGCCTCAGTGGCATATTAGTTGGTACTTGTTTGAAAGAAGCTTCTATTTGTCGATTCATCCCTAATTTTTTGCATAACTCTTCATTTTTTACACTCTTCTCCTTATATAGATCACTGAGTTTATTATGCTTTTGGCCCCGACTTTCGCTTGTCCTTTAGCAAGGCTTGATTCTCCGTCCCTAATAATGTAACATTGATTCTGTAGATGTCACCCTGGCTTCTTACTTCTCTTTCTCCCTAATTAAGCTACTGAGATCACTTCTTAGCGAGCTAAGATACTGCCTTGGCTTTTAGCTCTTTTTTCTTTCTAAGCTAATAAGATCGCTCCTCAGTAAGTTAAAATATTGTTACCTCTATCTACTTCTTTATTTTATCCCTCTCTTGAGTTATTTATTTATGTTGGGACTTGCTAGGTTCTAATATTTTATTACATTTCTTAAGTCCTTCCTAGTCAGGTTTATCATATATACACCTTGTAACAAAAACAAAGGAAGTTAAAAACTAAAAGAAGACAAGCTAATGAAGAAAAACATAGGGAAAGAAGGGAAAAAAATAAGCCTTGTTTATCCATCGACTCATAAAGTCAACAACTTTCAGATGATCATTTTGGCACATCTTTTTGGCCCTATCGAGACACAAACACTCCTATCTGGTATTCAAATAGGGCAAGGGATGCCCAAAATAAGTCTATTTTGACTCAAGGAAGTCTTTTGAAAGCATGATAACAATGCACCTGATAAAAAGGTTCGGCTAATTGGGCTACATTGTTCTCATAGAATGATCTAAACCTCCCCTTCGCCTTGTGCCTTTACGCCTTCTCCACCTTGCCCTGGGTCAATTGGTGCCCTAGAATCAGATGCTTCTGTGGCATCTTGATTTTAAGAGGGAGGAGGGTACATGATATTGGAATGGGAGTTCTTTTGTCTCCTTTTTACTTTATCATCAACCACCTCTTCCACCTTTCTCTTACCTTTATCTTTACTTGGGTCTTTTTACCTCAAGAGTGGCTATATATAAGGGACCTCTACAGGTTCTATAAAAGGATGCCCTTCTCTTTGTGGTGGCTAACCCCCTAGGTGCTTCAAGGCACCATATCCTGCGTTTGCCTCTTTTTCCCCTATAGGAGAACTTTTAAGCTAGCAGATTGGCTTGTGGAGGCTCAGGACCACCCTTGGTTATACCTTTTACCAATAGGCCTTTTAAGGTATCTACAACCTATTATTTCTTCTCTTTTAGGGTTTCATCAATTTTGATGGCTACACATCATCATCAGAGTTGCTTAAAAAACTGGCAAAGCTTAAAAGCAAATGAAAGAGGTAATGAAAAAGGAAGAATAAGAATAAATACTCTATAAAGACGAGGTTCTTGATATTCTTTAAAGGGAGCGACTTTAGTCTCTCCAAAACATTTCCTGAGAAATCGAATTATTTTCTGCTTGTATTTGTATTAGACCAGGAAAATATGTAAAAGATTTGAATATTTCCTTTCTCATGCTTATATGAAAGCCACATAAATAAGGACAAGCTTTACTTATGTCCCTAAAAGAAGTAAGGATGGCCCATTACAATGATTTGGCTCATGCCCTTGAGTAAGGATTATCCTCTATAGGGGACATGAGGCTTAGGTGTACTTGCAGGTAATACCACCTTGAGTATTAATTAGGATTTTTGTGCAAATTGAACAGGTGTAGCATTTTATTTATTATCGACATAGAACTTTTGGAGGGGATCTTTAATACGAAAAACCCGCTCAAAATCCTTCAACCGTTGAGAGTTAACTGATAAAATTGAATCTTAAAGACCTCAAAGACACTAGTAAAATAAGGTTGTAGGAGTAATCTATCACGTCCTGACCTGTGGCTATACACATAACATTCGTCATAGACTCTTAATATGTATTTTATTACCCCTGAATATATATTGAAAGCTTGTAAGACTTCTGAAATACCTGTTTTCAAATTAAATATCTAAAACACTTTCAAAATTTCATTCTCAATAACCCAAACATTGTAATTGCTTACTTAGGCATTTCAAAATATCTAAATCATTTCACAATTTATCAATCAAACCATTTAAAATACATTCCTCAGGTAAATACTAAGACAAAAATTTATAAACCCTTTGAAAGACTTTCATAAGCAAATGAAACTCTAAATTTTAGTTTTATAAGATACATACTTTTATAAATCCATTACAATCGCGGGAAGATAAATACAATATAAAAGTAGTTGTATAACCCCAATGGACTCAGATTTTATTAAGGTGAGTTGAGTTAAAAATATACCTCTTTCTTCTTAAACCTGAAGGTATCACCACCCCATAGAACCACTCTACTATCTTGTTTTACCTTAAACTAAAAGATGAGGGAGCCGAGTAAAAGTGTAAATGAGTCAAGCTATTTGTGAGATATTCATACTCGATTCGGTAGATATTTAAATTCAACTCGATAATAATTGAGTTAAGTTCAAGTTTGAATAGTTCGAGTGATTCTTTAAGTCGAGTTTGAGTACAAGAATACTTGAATCGTTAGGCTCGCGAGTTTAATCGAGTATATACTAATGGTGTAATCAAATCGAGACGAGGCGAGACGAGTCAAATAAATTTTAAATTTTATAATAATAATTTAAGAAAATAAATATTGGAATTTAATTGAGTCGAGTTTGAATACATCGAGTTGAATTGAACATAAAAAATATAAACTCGATTGAGTTCCAGTCAAGTTTAAATTTTAAATTTTTGAGTCAAGTCGAGTTTGAGTAGTTTACTGCTCGACTTGACTTAATTCGATTACACCCCTATTCACTCACGGAATATACTCCTGTATACTCACCCCTAGGGGTGAGTATACGGGTGTATATTCCGTGAGTGAACTAAAAGTATTAAAATGAAAATATGTCTTTCCAAATTAAAATTTCTTAAACAAATCATTTTAGCATTTTTAAGTAACTAAGTAGAAAACTGTAATAGAAATATCATTTAAAACATTTATTAACTTTGAAAACATGAATTGTGATAAAATCATTGGGCTAACCACTCTTCTCGACGGTTAATCTGGACCTGAGCAACCCCGAAACCGTCAGTGAATTTTTCATATAATTTAAAATAATGAGTTTTATAAAAATTAATTTAGAATGGTAGAAATAAATTAATGCATGATTTATTTTGAAAGTTGGCCCACCACTAACAATGGTCTTGAGTAGTCAGGTAGTGACATCCATGACTATCCTCGACAAGACTCACATGTGAAAAAAACTCAATCATGTCATATCATCTCACATCACCCATACACCAGTAAACTAACAATCCTAGGCGGTCTCTCGTCAAGTTCGTCCTGAACTACCACTCTGTAATTACAGTAAACTAACAATCCTGACTCTTACGGTCATAATCACCATTATATATATATATATACACACACACACATAAATCCAATAATCCACAATAATTACAACAATCAATAACATATCATAATTTCATCAAATTATTTAAAAAGAATCATACAAATTGAAATTTAATCCACAATTTGCCTCTAACCACCATTTATACAAATACATTGCCATATAAACATTTATGAGTAAATTTATAAAACAAAACAATAAGTATATATTTATATATAAAAGGGAGTATCTTTCTTAAAACATTCTTAAACATTTAAGAACTTCAAGAAATGATTTTAAAAGTAACAAAAGAAATAAAAAAGGCCCATTCACTATCTAGAGAGGGTATACACTCAATAATTCTCTTCATTTCTTGGCATCTCACATGGGTTCCTCGCTCGTGTATCATTGCCTAATAATATATATAGTAATAATCTCATTAGTTCTCATTTCTAAAGCATGAATATAACTTATATGCGTGTAATACATTCTATTTCAATTTTTAAAGTTGACTTATTCATATATTCAATAAATTCTCATTTCTCGATCATTTACTCGATTTCTAATGTTTTGAATTCACTTTATGATCCAACTAACGTATTTTAGCCCGTTCTAACTAAATCGACGAATACACCTTGAATTCCCAATAGAATAATAACCCGTTTACTGTTTTATTCTATGCACATTTTTTTGAACTTGAGTTATAGCTACCTAATTGCATGACTAACTATCCTATGATCTAAATAAGACATTATAATGTAAATTTTCATAATTAAAACTAATTTAAATTCCCGATTGAACAGTAATACCCAAAATTTAAAATTGCTCAAATACAAAATAAATACTTAAGTTAGGTTAGAAAAGTCGTCATTTACCTTGTAGTACCTTGAGAATGCTTTGATTTCGCATAAAACTCAAAAAAAAAACCAATTGAAGCCCTAAAACCTAACTCTCTTCTTTGTGATTTCCCTACTCCTTTCGATAAATTAAAGCTTGTAGGGGGTTCAGAACATAAAAGGAAGTAAGAAATTGAAGAGAGATAGAAAAGATTGCAAAAATGGTGAGATAGGACTTGAGGAGGGAGAATGAAGGAGAGAAAAGAAGAAGAGAAGAAAAGAAAGAAAACGTGGGAGAGAAGTGGGTTTAGCCACCTATTTATAATGATAGGTAAAATTACCATTTTATCCTTGAAAGATATAAAGTTGAAAATTCTAGATGGGAGCAAAATAGTTATTTTACAAGAATTTTCGCTTGTTTGATCGAACGAACGATGATTCGTTCAAATGAATTCTTCGGTGCCAAAAGTCAGAGAGCTTTGATTTTTATCGTTCAAATAAATTAATGAGTTTAATCGAATGAATCAAGGCCAATTTTTATCTTGAGAACACTTTAAAATTTCGTTAAAATGAATTGACCTTTTTGTTCAAACAAATTGATGAATTTATATATTTTCATTTAGACCCTCACTTAAATTAAAAAATATCATTAAGGGCCCACTTAAAATAAAACTAACTTTTAATTTTTTTGAGATTCCCACGTTTATAACTTCAAAACTCACTCTAATTCACTTAAATTCTCCAAATAGTTATTGAACCTCAATGATGTGTATAATTATAATGAGAAATTATCATATTACCCTTAAGTTTTGGACACGAGGCTCATATGATTGCTTCTTAATAAAGAGATACCTCTCATTTAAGGATAGCTCACCTGAGAAAAAGCCTTTTAAGGACCTCTCTATGGCTCGGTACCTGAAGTTAGACGCAGTAAAAAATTTATAACAACTTTCGATAAGCTGTTAAGTTTGTCTTAGTAATAGTAGATGGGAATTAGTATACCAGGGGTATGTTTTATGCTGTCATGGCATTTCTCTCTAACTCTTTTCCTAAGCTGGAGTAAGAGAATCTCTTAAGAACTAGGTGCTCTTTCTGGCAACCTCTCTGTTGCCTTGGTGTTTGTTATCTTTCTTAAGAATCAAAACAAGAACTCGTCAGACATCATTATTTAATGAGAGTTCATAAATGCCCTAAACCCCCAATTTCCCTAACTGCTTATTTAGCCCCCAAAACTCAGAAAGCCGTTCTCGTTACGAAACTTGCAACTTAACAAAAAGTCCCAAAGTTTGAATAGAGAATATATAACACTATGATCAAAATTACCATATCCTCTGCTATTGTTCTAAAACCTTATACACCTAGACTACCAACCACCTTATCTTATTTATGAATCAAAACTTTCCCAAAATAATGAATTTATAACAAGTAGGTATGAAAACTTATCAGATGATGGTCTTGCAAATTACAAATCAAAGATTAGGTGAGATCACACTTGCAAGTGTGATAACAAAATTATAAAGAAGCTACAGAAGTTTGAGAGTTGAAGTAAAAAAAGTATAAAGTTAGAAGGAATAAAGAGCCCTATTTATAGAAAAAAGATTTAAGCTATTAACAGAATGAAAAGACCAAAAGAAGCCACATTAGTATCAACATTAATAGGGTACTTAATGTATGAGTGGTTTTGGTTTAGCCACATTGTTAAAAACTGCTAAGCAAAGGGAAAATGTCTGAGAAATAGACAAAGATAAGTAAGAATGGCAGCATATTAAAGGTATGATAGGGAGACAATTAAACATCATTAGTTCACATACCAAATTTACAAGCTTTAATATAGTCGCTTAAGATGCCTTAACACCAGTTAGCTAAACCAGCACTAAATTATCATATTGACCTATTTTCAACAAAAATGTCAAAGACTTTTTGTTCAAAACTTGGGGGATTATATGTTAGGGAGAAAGTTAATAGCTACTAATTACAAAAGTTAAGCCCTAGCCATGTGGTCAGGAAAACTTCTCAAAACAAAAACTGGCTACATGGTTACTTATAAATCTTAATTTAAAAATCGATGTAAAATCTTAGTACCATTCTTTGTTAACAGAGACAAATAGTTGGCCACATTATCACTCTGACCATGTTATCATCTTGACCATGCCATCACCCTGGCTATATGGCCAGGAATCTTTTTCAAGTTCATTGTACAAGTGTCATTATGGCGTATATTCCATCGATGCTTTGACCCTAATTCGAAGCACAATTCTTGAACAAGTTTCCCTATGATGTATTTAGGAGCACACTTGTACAAAATTAGAGGATATTTCTGTCATATCAAAACCATTGTTTTTTCACTTATTTTTTTGTTTACGATAGATTGTCAACACTAAAAATGAGAGGTATAATAAAGAGGGCTACTTGTCAAGCACCGCTTGTAAAGTCTTCTTTGCCACTGTCACACGATACTATTCTATGTCAAAATATCTTTTGCATGTATACCACTTAAGAAAAAAGACAGTAAAGTAATGATTGCTATGCCTTCTTTGTGTTAAGACTTGTATGCCACCTCTCTACACACAATACCTACTAATCCCATTCTCTAATGATGATCATCACATTGATGTTGGTAACACACGACAACAACATCTATAAATTCATACTTAGTTCAAAGAAAATAAGGTTAAGCACTGAAAGGGAGAGTGTGCTTACTGTTCATTGTCTTCTTATCCTGCCTTCCTTGCGAAAAATAGTGATAACTCTAAAATCTGTTTCACTTTTTTTCTCTCTCTAATCGTGAACTTTGTTTCATTTTCTCTTGCAATGTTCTAAGTTAAGCATCAAATCTTTTTGCTAGGTAGATGGCACTGCTCAGAGTTTGGTTGTATTTGTAGGACAAAAGAAATGAAAACTTGGGTTATCCTCGCTTCGTGGTGTCTAAAGTCAACCTGAGAAATATCTAATCAAAACAATGATAGGTTAATTTCAAGCATCAACAATCTCTATACATTTTTCCTATTTTTGTACTTATTTTTCGTAAAAATCACTCAAATCACAAGCTTTATAATAAAAGTTAGCATTTTTATAATTGATTTTTTAATTTTACAAAAAAAGATCGTTTATATATGAGAAATAAATGTATAAGTAGGTAAAATATAGATGAAAATTGTTAAATAGGATGTCTTTTTGTTGTTAGCATGTATTTGGTGGATGGTTGAATTAGAAAATAAAAAATGACAAAAGTTGAAGACAATCAGTGCATCACTAAAGGATTCATCATTGTAGAACTCAAAAGTCAAGAAAAATTTTCATCTTTGTCGTAGTAAAGCTTGAAAGTCAACTTTTAAGAACAAAAATTTTTGCTCATGTTCAGAAGTTATACTTGAAAATGTGTTTGGCACACTTTCAAATGCATGTGCATAGTCAAAAGTGTGCTAGAATAGTGTGTCAAGCATACTTTTTAGTGCATGCACTTAAAAATGTGCTCTAAGCAAACTTTTGAGTATGCACTCAAAAGTGTGCTCTTCTGAGAATGAAGGTACACTTTCAAGCTTGCTTGAAATTGAAAGTTGAAACTCAATTTTCAACAAATCAATTTTTTAGAA
>JAVXUL010013678.1:0-12239 GCA_035590515.1 Trichilia minutiflora | reverse complement strand
ATTAACTATTAATATTAAACAATTTTTATCTAATAATTTAACAATTAAATCAATTAGATAATGGCCATATTAATTAATCAATTAATTAATATAACAAATTTAAACAAAATTCATAAATATGGTATATTTATCATAATGCCCTTGATCACATTTACACATAAAGATAAAATGGTCATTTTCATCCAAATCAAACATTTTAATTTAGATTTTACCATCTTATATTAAAATCATATTTTAATATGTTTGATAATCCCAATTATCAATTTTAAATATGTAATTTACAATAAATGATTTCGACAATATTATGTAATTAACTGCTTTACACTCTAATTAAATAATACATGTATCAATTTTAAATATCAAACAATTTAATTTAGTTTTTATCATTTTATCTTAAAATCACATTTTAACATATTTGATAATCATTATTATCAAATTAGACAAGTAATTTATATTAAATTACATTATGATATCAATATATTATTTTTTTAACACTTTAAAGAATATTAAATATATATAATATTTATATACATTTATTTCGATTTTTTTATATTATCATAGGGGTGCTAACCCTCTCCTGATAATATTTTATCTCTCTCTCATATGAAAAAATGCTCGAGGATTTTGGTGTGACCATGAAAGTTTACTATGACGTAGCCGTAAACATATACCAAATATTTCGGTTGCTCATCGACTATGGTTAATACCTAACAATGCGTCATAGTCCCTATGTCATGATAAAGAAATATCTTTATCAAACCTTTCATTGATTGCACGTAAAATGTGAGTGATATCCTTCCGTTATCATATCCTGATCGAGGTAGGGTTCATAGACTGTCAAAACCCTGACCTCAATTCACTTTCGAATCATCGATCATATGTCATTATTATGCAATGGTCATCGACTTATAATCAAAAGAGGTAATAAAAATTCTCAGTCCTATGTGTCAAGTCAACAAATTCCATCTTGACTATCAATCGAATACCTATATGAATAAAGCATACCCAAACTAGCTTCTTCACAAGGCGTGATTAGCCCTGTACTTATACACCATATGAAATATACCTATCCACATAGAATCCGATTCTAAACATCTCAAGTCAAAGGATTACGTCACACACTATTATAATCTATCGATAAATCATTGACTACATGCATACCATATGATTCATCGATATTCGATCACATTTGATAAATAGTTTACCAATTATAAATCTACACTAATGCTTTTATGATAATATTTACATTGTCAGCCTACATATATTATCATGTCGTATCATTAGGCGACAATTAGTATATCTACTATATGATATAGTCGCCTAATCAATATCACGTACGTAGGGAATGATTTAAAAATTTTATTTAATAATTAAATAAAATTATCCGAATTATTTACATACATTCTTTATTTATTTGTATGAAAAATAAAAGAAGTAGTAAACGTATGTAAATAAAGAACTACTTCTTTCATTAATATATAAAAGTTTTACAAGATCAAAGCCCTAAAACCAATAACACGAATGGTTTTTAAGGCATTCACTAACATTTTATTCAGATGGGTTATAGAAGTAATATCCAATAAACTCTTTTGGATACCTCACAAAGTTACATTTTATTGATTAACTTTTCAATTTATCTTCTACTAACTGCTTTACATAAGCTGAATAATCCTATATCTTAAGATATTTATAACTAAGTTTTCTTTCATCTCATATGGTGTCTTAAGCATAGATTTAGATGGCACTTTATTTAAATATGTATTGCTATTTTAAGATCATAACCCTAAAATGACTTTGGAAGATTAGTAAAACTTGTAGTAGAACAAACTATATCTAATAAGGTTCGATTCGTTCTTTTAACAATATTATTTAATTAGAGTGTTTCAAAAAGTGTCAATTGTGAGAGAATCCCATTCTCTTTAAAATAATCAAGAAAAGTAGTTAACAAGTATTTATCACCTCCATCAAATCTAAGGACTTTAATACTTTTATCAAGTTGGTTTTCTACTTCATTCTTAAATCCTTTGAAATTTTTGAAAGATTTAAATTTATATTTCATAAGATACACATATTCGTATCGCAAATAATCATATGTAAAAGTAATAAAGTATGAGAAACCTCCACAAGCACTAACATTAAGTAATCCACATGCATCTGTATGGATTAAATCAAGAACATTTGTTGCACACTTAAATGATTTGGTTATTTTTCCTTTAAGATATGACTCGTATGTTAGTATAGATTTTAAATTCGATAGGTTCAATAGCCCATCTTTCACCAATTTACTTATCCTCTTTTCTAAAATGTGACCTAATCTAGCATACCACAGAAATGTTTCATCATGATTATTTCTCTTCTGTTTCATTCTTTATTCTATACATACCATAGAATTATAGATTTGCGAAACATATAGTTCATTAGATAATAAACCATATCTATAACAAAAATCATCTTTAAAAATAAAATATTTTTCATTTCAAATGTCAGATATATAACCTTCCTTATCTAGGAAGGAAATAGAGATAATATTTTTGATTAAATTAAGTATATACAGATAATTTTGCAAAATTAGAATATTTCTAGATTCGGTGGTTAAATGAATAGTTCTTATAACTATAATAATAACCCTTACTCCATTTTCAAGGCATAAGGTAACTTCTTCATCATTCAGTAGCTTGCTTCTTCTTATCATCTGCAAACAATTGCAAATATGTGAGCTATAATCAGTATCTAATCCCTCAGAAGCATCGTTAACTGAAAGGTTAACTTTAATAAAAATATACTTGAAGTAAAACTTTACTTTTTTAGCTCTGTAAGGTACTCTTTGTAGTTTCTTTTTCGATGCTTTGACTTACTATAGTGGAAACAAGGAACTTTCTCTTTTGGATCAGCTTTAGGCTTGGTTATCGTACCTTTGAGCTTAAGGGCCTTAGAACTCTTCTTCTTTCCTTACCCTTTTTATTCTTGGGCTAAACCTTCTTATGCTTTTTATTCTTGAAAGAAGATCCTACCATCAATACATCTTTGTTTTTGGTTATTTGACTCTTAGCAGTGGTGAGCATATGCAATAATTTAGGTGAGTCTACCTCAATTATATATGTGGAAGTTGATCACTAATTGATTAAAGGATTTGATTAGAGATTACAAGATTAAGTTAGTGTATAGATCATTATCCATACCAATATTATTGCTTTCAAGCTTCTTAATCAGGGTTATCATGAGTGTAACATGATCATAGACTGATGTCCTTTTCCATCATAAAAGCCCTACAGAGCTCCTTGGATATCTTAAATCTTGTAAATTTAACCTATTTATCGTACAACTCTTGTAGGTGAAGGTAAATCTCTAAAGGATGCCTAAAACATTTATATTACCTTTACAAGTCATCAGACATTACGGCTAACTTCCAATAGTGGGCTTTAAGATCATCATTATGATGAGTTTGCCAACCTAGTCTTTCAAGCTGATCAAAAAACCTAGAGGTAATTTATCCAAAATATAAGTAATAAGTGCAGAATCTAGAATAATTCTTAGTTTTTGAGTCTTATCCAAAAAGTTTAGACTAGTTAATTTGTTTGAATTTAGTATACTAGTGAATTGGTTGTGCATCATATTGAGATTTCTATATATTCATGTAATCTATGAGAGAATAAGTGAATTAAAATTGAATAATTAAAACACTCATGACAAAGCATAAATCATACATGATATTCCTACTATATTAATTCAAAACTTTAGCACCCTCATACTATTCATAAGGATTTATTATTCTATCCTTATAATAGGAATAAGATCCAACTTGAAGTTATAATATGTCCAAATTTTATTAGCAATCAAAAATTATGAAACTTCTATTAAAATTCTATGAAATGGCTTTTATGAGTAAGGATAAAGTGAAAGGAAAGATTGATTTTAAAGTCATTTAGGTTTTTCGAAGGCATCAATTTTGAAAGAAAATAAAAAAAAAAACCGATGCTAGTCTATTAGAGAGTGAATGCTAATCGATGGATTTATAGTTCAAGAATTTTATCAATAGTAAACATCAAAATTTGTATATGTAGGATTGGTTTTAATGTGTGTTTTATTATTTTTTGTGTGATTGTGTGTTTTGTTGCATGTGTGTGTGCACCATCTAAGTGTGGTAGAATAGGATTGGGATTTTATGGGTAGATCCTCTACAAAACCTCATGAGACTTCACTCATCCACTAGTGGTATCCTAGCGTTTTAAAAGGCTTGTTGCATATGCTAAATGCAATCATGAGTCTTACGAAAGTGGATTAGGATTAGGTTTCTATTTTTCTTTTAGGTTAGTTTTGCTTGGGACTAGCAAAATGTAAGTTTGGGAGGATTTGATTGGTTGATACGTCTTAATATTTTTTGGCTTATATTTTGCTTTTTTTTTAGTCATTACATGATATTTTAATGATTTTTTACTTGTTTTTGTGTTGTAAGGTCAAATTCCCAAAAGTTGAGAATATGAGCATTTTGGATTAAATCTATTTAATTTTTGTATATTGACCATAACTTGTTGTATAATAATAAGATTTGGACGATTCAAGTCTCGTTAGAAAGAGAACAAAAAGTTATAAAACTTTTATGAATAAGTAAAAACCAAAATAAGTCGTTAAGGGCATGAAAATTAGGGTCAAAGTCATCAAACAGGCACAATTAGTGTGCAGATTGGCATCCCCAAGTCAGAAAATTGGGGTTGCAGCCCTATTTCTGGTGCTAAAACACCAAGCACTTGCCCCAGTAACCTCAAAATCATAGAAATCTGGCACTACAGTGCTAGAAATGGGGCTGCAGCACCAACTACAATATCAAAAATGGGATTTTGCAATCTTCCCTCTTTTAGACTCCTAATGCAACTAGGTTTTGGCCATTATAAAAGCAACACTTAGGGAACATTTTTGGGGCATCATAGAAACCTTTTAGAGGCAAAAACAAGTCAAGAACTCAAGCCAGATATATCAAGGATTCAGCAGCAACAAGAGTGGAAGATTGGATGTAAGGGTGGATTGAAGATTGCCTGAGTTTTCTTTCCTTCTTTCTTGTTGATTTTCTTTCTTTTGTTGTTTTAACTATGAGTTATATAAACATGGATGCTAATTTGATTAAATCAATGTTAGGTTAAGTTTTTGTTTTAGAGAATTGATGTAACCTTGTTATTGAACCCATTTTGATTTTTAGATATATATATTTATATTGAATGAATCAAAATATTGTTTTATTCATGTTGTTTTGATCTTAAAGCTTTTGAATCACTGGCCATAGTTGGAATGAATTAAGAGTTGAGTATTGAACTGGAGAGAGTGATACTCAACTTGGACTTAGGACACACATAACTAGGGTTATTGATGAGTCGGGAGGCTATCAAAATCCTAGAAAACTCATAGAGGGATACTGAGATTAATGCGTGTTTCACTTTAGATGAAAATAGGGATATTACACTAGAGTGAAGGATAGGTTCACTTGTCTTGGAAGAAGGAGTGGATATATAATCTAGTTTTATAAACATAATTCGATAAGGGTATAAAAGAGGAAATTAAACAGGTAGACAATAGGTGAAATCAATTCTTTAGGTTAATCAATCTTGAATTTAGTTTTATAAGGTGTTGGTAGTTTTTAATCTCTTAGTGCTAGTATTCGATAAATTAATTTAGTTTGCTTTCATAGTAGTTAACTAGATAAAACTTAGGATTAGTTTAATTATAGCAATCGATAGTTTTTATCAAGTTTCCTATGGAGACGATACCCTACTTACCTAGGATTATAACTTGACACCGTACATTTACGGATAAGATTTTTCATGTTGGTTTCGTGTGAAACAAGTTTTTGGTGTCATTGTTAGAGAATTTGTTTTAAATTCTTGTTGACACTACTACCGAGCTAATTCAAGACTTTAATCTGTTTTTTTTAGTTTTTTAGTTTTTCTTTTCTGTTTGTCTACCTCGAACTTTTAATTTTTGTAGGTTGTATACGAAGATGAAGAAGTGCAGAAACGGGTGAATTTGATCCAGAAATTGAATGTACCATTACAAGAATTCAAGCGACTAAAAGAGAAGAAGATATCAGAATAGCTGAGGGCCAAGAAGAGCGCAGAGATATTAAGAACTTCTTCTGATTGATAGTGAGTGAGAATTACTCTGGGATTTTGGAGATGTATGATATAGTCAAGATGAATGAGGTGCCTGATGATGCTATTAGACTATGCTTGTTCCCATTCTCTTTACAAAATAAGGCAAGGAGTTGGCTACAATCACTATCACTATGAGGGATCACTACTTGGACAAAGATGGCTGAGTTTTTTTTGGGAAAATTTTTTCTACCATCGAAGATAGCCATATTACGGGCAGAGATTGGTACATTTAAGCAACAAAAGTTAGAGTCATTATATGAGACGTGGGAACGATTCAAAGGCCTTCTCTGAAGATGCCCATAGCATGGATACTAAGAATGGCTCTAAGTGCAACTTTTCTACAATGGGATTAATGGGCAAAATCGAACTCTCTTGGATGCTACAGCTGGTAGAGCTTTGATGTCTAAGACTGCTCAAGAGGCATTTACACTCATAGAGAACATGGCTTCCAATAACTATCAATGGTCAAATGATCAAGCTCCAATAAAAAGAGTAGCTGGTTTGATCAAGGTTGACCGATTGTCTACATTATCTGCTCAGATTTCTGCGTTGTCAAACCAGTTTGCTACATTAACAAATCAAAGGATGGTGCCAAATGAGACAGGTTTTGTGATTGGAACTTCAAGTGCAAGAGATAGAGCAAGCTCAAGTAGTAAATAACCAAAATTTTAGTTATTAAAGGAATCAAGTACTAAACACTTACCATCCAAGCTTGCACAATTATGATAACATTTTATATGGCAATAATCAGAATGTTTTGTAACCCCCTCCAGGATACTCTCAACCTCAAGCCAAAAAAAAGCCATCAATTAAAGATCTTTTGGGAACCTTCATATCAGAAACAAGAAATAGGTTCAAGCAAATGGATGCTCGGATAGAAAGTTTGAAAATGCATTTGGGTAATATGGGAGCTTCGGTAAAGACATTAGAAGTATAAATTAGGCAATTGGCATTAAAGTTAAAGTCCCAACTGATTATTTAAATTTTTATAAGGTTTTTCAACTTATATTTTGTTTGTGTTTGAGTTATTTTAAGTTGTTTTAATGCATTTGTAGTTGTTTTGATGTTGTAGGGCTTAAATTCCAAAAATAAAAAAAATGTGCATTAAGGAGTCATTTTGTATAGTTTTTGTAAATTAGACATAAATTTTACTATAGTACTCAGATTTTGATTATTTAAGATCGTTAAAAAGAAGACTCAAAGATATACAACTTTCATAAAGACATCGAGTCTATTTGAAGTCGTTAGCATCATCAAAATAGGTCTAGAATATGTCAAATAGTGCAAAAAAATAGAGGTGTTGACACTGTAGTGCCCAAACCCAAAAAAAAAAAAGAGGGTCTAGAGCTGTAGTGCCAGTAATGCTGGGTGACATATTTTAGTGCCCCTCTTTTCATTCTTTCCCTTCTTTTTAACCTAGGTTGCTTGGATATAAAAGAAAAAAAGGTATTTTAGAATGAGGGGGGATTTTGCACATTCTAGGAGGCTAGAAACACTCAATTCAACTCAGGATTCAACACGATGGCAAAGAGATTCAAGATTGAAGACTGAAGATTTAAAAATTTGCTTTCTTCTTCTTATATTCTTTTTGTTATTTGTGAAAACCATCAGACTTGTTATATTTGTTATGGATTTTATCAAAACTAAGCTAGGCTAAATCTTTAGCCTAGAGAATTGATGTAGTTTATTGTGGACTCCATGTTGAATGCTAAATGTTTATGATGAATGATTGATTCTATGTTATTTATATTGTTCTGTGTTTCATGCTTTCAATTTCACTGGCCATGAATTGAATGAATTTAGATTTAATACTTACACTTGGGAAAGGGGGATTAAACTAGTTAATGGACAATACATCTAGAATTATCAATTAGTTGGGAAACAATTGAACTTCTAAAAAACAAATAGAATAGAGTGGGGTGTAATGCATTTTTTGATTTAACGTGTGATAGGATATTACACTTAAGCTTAAAGATAGAATCACTTCTCTTGGGAAAGAGAGTTGAGTACTTGTGTTCTTATTTTATAAACATTCAATCAATAAGGGATTAAATGAGCAATTAACGTGGAGTGTGAACAATAAATAAAATCAGTTCTCTAGGCTTATATTGCTTAGATTTCAGACTTTGAGAGTGTGACATTATCATTTACTTTTGTTTGTCCTTTTAAGTTAAGTTTAGGTAGATTTTATTACGTGTTATTTACCACTTAGATAAAATTTTGGGTAGTTAACTTGTAGGCATCATAAGAAATTTATTTACTTCCCTAAGGATACGATACTCTACTTATCGTAGGATTATAACTTGACACCATACACTTGCGGGTAAAATTTGCACATTAAGATTTGTGTGAAAAAGTTTTTGACGTCATTGTTGAGGAAGTGTTTTAGTTCTTTATTGATACTACTCTGAAACTAGTTAAAAATTTTAATCTAGGTTTACTTTTCTTTTATAATTTTTTTTGAAACTTTTAAAGTTTTTACAGGTTGTATGCATTGGACAAGAAGCTTGGAAATTACTGAATTTGATACAGAAATTGAGCGTACAATTAGAGGTATTAGAGCATCCCAAAGAGAAGAGGAAAATAAAATGGTCAAGGATCAAGAGGATAGAAGAGCAATTAAAGACTTCTTTTGACCTGTGGTAAATGAGAACTACTCCAAGATTGCTCGATAGACTATTAATACAAATAATTTTGAGCTGAAGCCAACATTAATTAGTATGGTTCAACAAAATCAATTTGGAGGCTCACAGCTGGAGGATCCCAACACTCATCTATCAATGTTCTTAGAAATTTGTGATACAGTAAAGATGAATGGAGTTCCTGAAGATGCTATAAGACTAAGATTGTTCCCTTTCTCACTTAGGGATAAGGTGAAAAGTTGGTTACAGACTTTACCATCAAGAGGAAATAAAATATGGGAAGAGATAGAACAAATATTCTTGTCAAAGTTTTTCCCACCTTCGAAGATAGGAATCTTGAGAACTGAAATAGGAACCTTCAGGCAACAATAGTTAGAATCACTGTATGAAGCTTGAAAAAGGTTTAAAAATCTATTACGACGGTGTCCCTAACATAGATATCAAGATTGGCTGTGAGTGTAATTGTTCTACAATGGACTGAATGGATAGAATAGAACGTTTTTGGATGCTACAATAGGTGAGCATTAATGGCCAAGACAGCTCAGGGGGCTTTTTCTCTTATTGATAACATGGCATCCAATAGGTATCAATGACCAAGTGATCGGGTTTCAACAAAGAGAGCAGCTGGTGTGTTTGAAGTGGACCAATTGACTTTTATATCTACTCAAATAGCCGCATTATCTAATCAGTTCACAGCATTTATAACTCAGAAATTGATGCCTAATGAATTGGTTGTTATAGTTGGGGCTTCGATTTCAAGAGAGGAATCAGACATAGAGCAAGCTCAGTTCATGAATAACAGAAATTTTGGCTATCGTGGTAATCCAACACCAAATATGTATCATCTTGTTTTACATAACCATAAAAATTTCTCTTATGTAAATAATAAGAGTGCTTTGCAACCACCTCTGGGATACTCTCAATCGCAAGCTGAGAAGATGCAATCTTTGGAATAACTATTGGGAACATTCATTTTAGAAACAAGAACCAGATTTAGACAAACAGATGCTCATATGGATGGTATGGAAACTAACTTAAGTAATATGGGAGCATCAATCAAGTCATTGAAGATACAAATGGGATAGCTTGCTATAGAATTAAAAGCACAGCCACAAGAAAAGTTTCCAAGTGACACTGAAGTAAATCCCAAGGAACATTGTAAAGCTATTGGGTTGAGAAGCGGGAAACAAGTTAAGAGAGCAAGAGGAGGAGAGCATTCAGCTGTAAAAAATTCAACCATAAAAGAGACAAATAATGGAAGCACGATAGGTCATTTTATTGATGTGGAGCAACCAAATGTGCAAACCATACCGGTGGAGCCAGAGGTTAAAATACATAAGCCAATGTTGTCATACCCTCAGAGGTTTCAGAAAAAGAAGAGTGAAGAGCAATTCTCAAAGTTCTTGGAAATATTCAAGAAGATTCAGATTAATATACCCTTTGCTGAGGCGTTGGAGCAAATGCCAAAGTATGCTTCTTTTATGAAGAAAATTTTATCTAAGAAATGGAGGCTTGGTGAATTTGAAACGGTAAAGTTGACAGAAGAATGTAGTGTTATTTTATAAAGAAAATTGCTACAAAAGCTTAAGGATCCGGGTAGCTTCACTATTCTTTGTAATATAGGAACTTTATATTCAACACGAGCATTGTATAATTTGGGAGCAAGCATAAACCTCATGCCTTTATCCATATTCATGAAGTTAAAAATAGGAGAAATTAAACCTTCTTCAATTACTCTACAATTGGCAGACAAATCTCTTTCATATCCACGGGATATAATTGAAGATGTTTTGGTGAAGGTTGATAAATTTATTTTTCCAACAGATTTTGTAGTTCTAAACATGGATGAAGATCATGAAGTGTCACTCATATTAGAAAGACTGTTTTTAGCCACCAAACGAGCGTTGATTGATGTGCAAGCTAGTAAATTGACATTGCGAGTAGATGAAGATGAGGTAACTTTTAACATTTATAGGTCAATAAAGTTCCCCAGTGCGTATGAAGCTTTTAACAAGATAGATGTGGTTAAAGAATGTACAATGGACATTAACCGAGTCATCAAGCCATCTGATCTATTAGAAGTATGTTTAATTCATCCTCAGACTGCTTGTTGGGATCTCAATAAAGATGAGATAGAGGATTGTTTACATACGTTAGAAGCAGCACCAAGAGAGCAGGAAATATTGATGAATTGGGTGATGAAATGCAAGATACAGAGATAAAGATGAAACCAGAATTGAAGCCACTACCTGAAAATTTGAGATATGCATTCCTTGGAGAAGATGAAAAATATCCAGTAATAATCTCATCATCTTTGACAGGGATTGATGAAGAAAAGTTGCTCCGTGTGTTGAGAGAATATTGAACAGCTTTAGGTTGGTCAATTACAGATATAAAAGGGGCTTAGTCCATTGGTGGTAATGTATAAAATATTGATGGAGGAGTCTCACATCCCATCCATAGAGCCACAACGGAGACTAAATCCAGCTATGAAAGAAGTGGTACGTGCAGAGATATTAAAGCTTCTAAAAGATGGAATCATTTATGCAATATCTGATAGTCAATGGGTGAGTCTAATCCATGTAGTGCTGAGAAAAGGAGGAACGACGATTGTAAGGGATGAAAATGGGGAGGTAGTAGCTACTAGAACTGTGATTAGGTGGAGAGTATGTATTGACTATAGAAAACTTAATAAGGCCACTCGGAAGAACCATTTTCCATTACCTTTCATTGATCAGATTCTTGACAGGATAGTCGGGTATAAATACTATTGTTTTCTTGATGGGTATTCAGGATACAATCAAATAATCATCGCACCCGAAGACCAAGAAAAGACAACATTCACCTATCCGTATGGAACCTTTATTTTTCGTAAGATGCTTTTTGGTCTATGTAATGCAACAGCCACGTTTCAATGTTGTATGATATCTATTTTTTCAGATATGGTGGAGAAGGTGATAGAGGTATTCATGGATGACTTCTTTGTGTATGGATCATCTTTTGATAATTGTTTACATAATCTAGCATTGGTACTTAAATGATGTCAAGAAACCAATCTGGTATTGAATTGGGAAAAATACAACTTCATGGTTAAGTCAGGAATTATGCTAGGGCATAAAATTTTAGCTTTGGGTATTGAAGTTGATCGGGCGAAGATAATGGCTATTGAGAAGCTCCCACCACCTAAAAATATCAAGGGTATTCGAAGCTTCCTTTGACATGCAAGGTTTTATCGTAGATTCATCAAATATTTTTTGAAGATTGTCAAACCATTGTGTAATTTGCTGGAAAAGGATGCGGTATTTGTATTTGATGAGCAATGCTTGCAGGCGTTTAACCTAATCAAGGACAAATTGGTGTCAGCCCCAGTTATTACCATACCGGATTGGTAACAAGAATTTGAGATTATGTGTGATGCTAGTGATTTTGCAGTTGGAGCTATTTTGGGACAACGACG